>JAQFYM010004883.1:0-14388 GCA_034694785.1 Agrenia bidenticulata
AGGTTTTTGCTCACGCTTAATATGCCATACATATATCTACAAAAGACCCTAACATTTCGTATCAATTTTATTATTCTTTAGATATATGTCTAATCTATGACCAGCGTCACACTATATATTTGAGGAAAAAACATTGTATTTTTTGTTCCGAAGTGTTGTTTGGCCTTTTTTTTGTACGCTTAATGTCTAAAAATGACTTATCACACTATGAATTACATTAAGTATAACTCCCTTACAAAAGTTTTTATTGGTTGTAAAAATTATACAAATTACTATAACTAAAAAAAAACAATTTTTAAATTATTAAAGTAAATATATACAAAAGATAAGACTGAAAGAAGTTGCTTATATGCAATATAAATATTTGTTTAATAACTCGATATACAACGGAAAAAAAAATCCACTAAAAAACAATTTTTACAAATACTACTACAATAACGATCAACTCCTTATAAAAAAAACTTGTAGGCTATAGAAAAAAAAAGACAAAAAAACACTAACACTACAAAAAAAATGTTTACATGAAAACAGTAATCTAATAAGACAAAGCTCTTGATATTTGTCTATTTTGCAAAGTCACACTGAAATAAACTTTATAGTTTTTTATAAACAAATTCAAGAAATAGAAAAAATGTATGTGCGGTATTATTTCTGCATTTTTATACTTTTTTGTTTTGCACAGTACTGCTTACATAATTAATATATATAACAAAAATAAGAAATAAGAAACAAAAATCCAGAAAGTTTGTAGAGTTTAGTAATTTTTGCGAGAGATTATTTATAAATCGTAGGGATAATGCAATTTTTTTTGCAATCATACATAATTTTTTTGTAAAATATAAGTAATTCTAATAGCAGATCTTAATCTCAAATATTGATTTTCTGTAAAAGAAATTGCATAAATGATAAATGTAGGGTTTAATTTTAGAATGATTTGATTTTTGCTTTAAAATTTATCATCTTCATTATTTTTATAATAATTAATTTTATGCCAATATTTATAGACAAGCAATAAAAAAGATTGCACAAGAAAATGTCCTGAGTGAACACTAAAAAAATATATATCAACTATGACTTTATTCCTAAATATAAATGCCTTGGGGATTTTTTATCTGTCAAAATCTCTGCGCGTAATATGTTATGGATCAAAATGTTTTGACTAATATTTTCTGGATTTTAATTATAAAATATAAAAATGTACGGGACAAAAACACAAAGAAAAAAATTATCTAGGATAAACTTTTCTTTGAATAAAATGTACGGGACAAAAACACAAAGAAAAAATTATCTAGGATAAACTTTTCTTTGAATAAAATTCATGGGATCATCTCATGAGACAATGTTCCTGAAAATATGTCTTTGGTACAAATTTGAAAGAAGAAAAAAAATAAATAACAACAACAAGTGATATAAATGTCTTATAATGAATCTATGATAAAAGTTAAAACAACAGTCTATACAAATGCATTAGAAATAAAGAATATTTAGACCAATGTTTTTATTTATTTGTTTTGGATATGTTATCGTAGACATTTTAGTATTAAAGAATATGCCTAAAATATGTATTCAGTGGCGTAGCCAGGATTTTTTTAGAAGGGGGGACAAAAAAATAAATGAGCTAGAACGACAAAAAAAATAATTTTGCATTTTTGCAAAAACATTTAAGAATTTTTGAAAAATAAAAATTTTATGAAAATATTTTTTTCGCATAGTTTGAGGCCCCAAAAAAAAAGACCCCCCTAAAATTTTAGGCTACGTTTTTGTTTCTAGGGGAGGGGGGCACGTCCCCCCTGTGCCGCCCCCTTGGCTACGCCACTGTATGTTTTATATTTAATGTATCGGTAAATGAGTTTTTTGATAGTTATTATTAAAATATGTCCATATTATTAAAATCACCTGTTTTTTTTGTTTTTTACTAACTTTATTTTTCTTGTTTAAACTTTGTAGCAACACCTTATTTGTTAATTTTTTGTTTCGCCAAAATGTTGCCTATAAAATTTATTTCAAGGTTAAGTTTGTCATAGTAAGTTTTTTCCTTTAAAATATTTTTCCTGGACATTTTATCTAACTAAAAGTATGATCCAGAACATATTTGACAATTCTTTTGCGCCTAAAAATATTTTATAAGGCGTTTTGTCTAAGTGCATTTTGGCTTCGTTATATGTTCATATTCTTAGTATTTTGTTCCAGGATATTTTTAAGCAGTCTTTATTATTTTTTACTATAAATATAGGATTAACAGAATTTTAGGTGTTTGCGTAGCATATGATCACATTTTCAAATATACAATTATTATATAATAACATCGCGCTGCAAACAAAAAAGTCATTTTGCACTAAAAAGTTTAGACTGTTTGCTGTCTACGGGGTCAGTTTTGAACAAAACCGACATATTTGCATTCAATAGCGTCGATTTGCTATCAAAACTGTCTATTTTGCTTTAAACAAACGAAATTCGCGTAAAAAGCATGAAACAATACGCATCAATATATTTTGCGTTTGCCGGCGTCGAATTTCATTTATTGCTGTTTTTTTACAATTAAAATAGTCAAGTCTACAAAGAAAAAAAAAATATATGCTCAGTGTTTTTTTAACATAATTTGTGTCCTTTGCATGTATAACTATTTGGGCTGTTACAACTCACGAGTATATCGTTTTACATTTCAATTTATAAAAATGTAACAAAAGGCTATGGTTTACTTATGCTATGTGGAATAAGTAAAGTCTTTAAACTTCAAAAATACAACCACACTACACCAGACTGCCGTTTTTGCATTTTTTTACCCGGCTGTGTTTTTTTTTATACGTAGCATCATAAATTTGGGCTATAATTGTGGCGCGCATAGATTGCCCTTTATGCAAAGAGCGCCTTCCTGGGGCAAAACTAAGTTCAAAAAATTATTTCGGCGACGAGAAATATTAGCTGAAAAAGCATTTGTATATTATTTTTTAGGACGAAAAATACATTATTTTCCTGTTAAAATTAATTTCTAAAATGGAAAAAATGTTATTTTAAAACTAAAATAAAATTTACTAAGATTTTTAGATAAATAAAAAATAAATCAAGGTTTTTTGTTTTACTGATTTCTACTTGGACATTGGATTGTTATTACAAAATTTATTTGCCCAGGGGAATCGCTCTTTGCATATGGTCGCTCTGTGCGCGCCACAATATTTAGCAACCCAAACCTAACACAAATCAAAAAAAACGCAAACAAGAAAACTAGAAAAAAAATACAGAAAATAGGTATTTGTTTTTATAAAAATATATTTGTTACAAAGCAAGGATTTAATATGTTATTGTGTATATAAATCACTTTTTTAGGCCATTTATAACGTAATATCCATGACATAGTATTATATAAGTCGATTCAGATCTTTCGATCGACGAGAAAAAAGCGCCAGCAGGCGAATTTCAGGCAATAAGACCAATCCATTAATTAAACAGGAAAATTGTAAAAAGGGCAAAGGGAAAGGGTAATAGAAACGGATTGCGGATCTAGGGTACCTGATAGAGAATAATTCAGTGCGGGGACAAGTTGGGTGTGATAGGTACAGATAAGGGAATTTACATAAAAGTTAAAGCTAATATTGCACTTTTTGTTTCTGGCGAGGCGTCCTGCGCTAAGGCTACGTCAAGTTACAGACAACTCGCCAGAGGCACAGTATTAAACGCACGTTTATGGTACTGAAAAGGTAAGAAATTGGGTCGTAATTAGTTACGCTATGCACATTATGCAGCATAAAGCCCTTATTACGCATACTTATGATACAACAAAAAAAAATATACCAGAATTATAATTTGTGTAATTTTTTATAAATAAAAATGCATTTATGTGTATTTAGTCTTTTCATTATTGAAATCTGATATTTAACTGTTAATATATATACCAATTTTTTTAAGCTGCATATAAAAGTCTGCTCTTCAGTGTACAATCATTACACATGATCCGTTTTAAGTGCATAATTATTTGATTTTCATTAAGAAATCGATTTTTTTGCCAAAATATAGTCATTTTTTGTTCTTTTTTTAGTATTATTTCTTACGTGCTTATATTGATATTAGAATAATTTTTGTCTGCATGTTTATTGGCCAGCAATTTACAAGTTTCGTTTTTACTTTTACGATGATGTTTCGTGGTATACCAAGCTACTGTACCCAAAAAACAGCGCTTGCTGTTGTAAATTAATTTTTAAATTTATGTTTTGTACAAAACTCTAAAATATTTTTTATTTTGCATTTTTTACGACTTGACAATATTAATTGCAAATAAAACACACCGATGACAAGTCGAAGCTGTTGCGCAGGAAACTTGTCAAATTTGTATACATCTGCAAACTTAAATGTTTTCTATATCGTTTTTTTATATAACAAATTAAACAATATTACGTGCAAGTTGACTTCTTTGCATGCAAAGATTGTGTGATTGAACGCATATTGATAATTTTTATCTGCCAAAAAAAAATGATCAAGGTTGTTAAATGACGATGCTAGTTCTAACTAGAGTACTGCATCCTAAAAGTTTTCTGATTTCCTTTCCAACCCGACTATATATCTTTTACAAGTGATCATACCCGATCCGACGCAACGAAAAATCCGAAACTACATACCATATCCGAACTTGTAAAAAAAAAGAGTATTCGGCGGTTCGAACAGTATGTTATTAAATCTATGTTTTGAATATATACTAGCGATAAATTCACAATGTATCAATGTAATATTTTTATGGCGTGTACTAAGCGTTGCATATACAAAAAAATTAAATAAAAAAGCGCTTTTTTTAGCTTTTCGTAACTGGTTTGTAAAAACTTAATTTGGATTTAATTTTTTAAGCAGAAAGGCACTATATTATATAAAGTAAACTTTTTGAAGTATTTTTGCTCATGTAAAAAAAATAACAATAGTAACACCACAACTTAGAATGCTGTACTTTTTTATCTAAGATGTTGCAAAAAAGTATGTATCTTGTATTAAAATAAAGTAAATATATTTTAAACAATACTGCATAACCGCTGTAGTGTTTAAAAGCACAAAACATGCGTTCCGTATGTAAGTCTTTGTCAAAAACCAGGCATAGTAAAAAGTTTTTTTTTTGTTTGTAGAAAATAATTCAATAAGATAAAATTGAAGCTACCAATAATAATAAACAGTAGATTTACATGTATGAGCAATTGCAAAATACATACTGCATACTTTTATTTTAATTGATTTTAATATTATTTTGCGTATTTATACACATTTTTTGACCATAAACAAATAGACGGTTTTTTTTTACGCCACTTTATGAAGTTTTGTTAAAATATTGCAATTCAGGTGTTATTGACCCGAAAAACAATTTTAAGAATTAATAAGTCTAAGAAGCGGCTTTTTTTAAGAATTTGAGGATGTTTAATCACCAGCGCATTGGCAGAAATTTTTTGGCGAATGGATATATAAAATTTAACGATAAGCAAGCATACAAACAATCTAAAATATCTTTTGTTGGTTCAAGAAAAAATTAGCGGATCAAAAAGCTAAACTGAGAAATTAATAAATTTTTATTTTATACATAATAGTAATTAATCCTTATTTTTTTTTTGAAAAATAACAGTATTTAATCATTAAGTCTATTTTTTTAAATTTAATTGTTTGCGGCAGTCTTTTACCCAGTTTTCCAGCAGGGTTCACATATTATTTTGTTATTATCGGCAACATACGGAAATCAAAACGTAGAAAAATATCTTCTAACTATTGAAAAAACAAAAATACATATTTTATATGTTATGATGTTTACTGAATACCTAATAATATTTTTATGCACTTTTTGATAGCACTACAAAGAAAACTTTAATGAACTAAAGTTTTGCAAATATTGTCATAGTATCTTTTGATTTTCTACATTAGTACAAATCAGAATATTTACGAAGTAAATTTAAAATACAAAGAAACAAATAATAAGCTATACATATAGAAAATTACAGACCAAAGTACATTTATATTTCTGATACTAATAAGCTAGCCTTTTTTACAATTACATTTGGTTCATAGTGATATTTCAGATAAAACTATACAAAAAATTAAAAAAATTTTAAGTATTAGATATCTTAAAAAAAAAAATTGATAAGCATGGAGTACTGGTCTTTTAACTTGACGTGATTTTACAAAATAAGACTCATTGGTTGTAAATAAGCCCTATTTGCTATAAGTAAAAATCATATGGATAAAATTTTAGGCATTTAAAAATATTTACAAAATAATGGGCATTTAAAAATGTCACCTGAAATATAAAAAAATCACGTATTACGGGGGAGATTAAAAAAGCAAAAAACTAAAGACGCACTGCCCAAATTACCAGAATAGTAAAATAAAACGTATAAAAAAGATGCACTTTTAATTCTTTGCTTAAAGAAAAATATGAAAAACCAGAAAAATATTCAATGATATTGGACCAGAAACTGGTACTGTTGTTAAAACATAAAAAAATTATTAACTGTTTCAAACTGTTAACCAAAATATTTTTAAACATGTATAGTTTATGGACAGCGTATGGGAGTTTGACAGCTTTTTATCACTGAATAATACCGAAAAATCTTACACATAATTATTATAAATCTGCTGCTTTTTTTACCTTGTATGATATAGAAACTCTAATTGCAGTACACTTATCGCCAGCTTTCTTTTTTTTAACCCCCGTAGCAACAGCTTCCATTTGACGACATCATTACAAGAACTGTGTGAGTCATTGCAAAGGCATAGACATCGTAACCGATACAGTTGCATTCCACCAAAAGAACATCAACGAGGAAAACGAGTACAGTTGGGAATCCCCACTAAAAACATCGTTCCAGGAGGAGAAAAAGATACAGAAGGAAAAAAGACACATAGTACCGCAAGTAAAATTTTGGTCAATAATGAACTAGTACTAACGTTTAATGACAACCAGTCATGCGGCAATGTTCGGTCGGCACCACACGTTTAGGGTAGCGCTTGGTCTTTCACGTCTGATGCCCTTTCAATATGTGTCTTGCAGCAAATTAAGGAAAACATTGTTTTTGTCTGTGGCTCAACCAGTCGCGTAGAAAAAATTGACAACGAAGGCCGCTGTCTGTTATAAAAACAAGTACAGGTCATTAAAAATCAACAGAAACTGAAGGAAAACACATACTAGGGAATACAAGGCAAATAAATAGAGAATTATTTTTAACACAGGCGAAAACGAATACAAAACCCAGAGATACTACGCTTGGTACGAAACTATGATAATATAAAAAAAATGTATTGATTTTATGTCTGAAGGAAGACAATAAGATAAATATGTCAGGAGTAAAAATGATTATTACTGTTGTAGGAACAAGAAAAGATAACGTGGGGATCTGTAACTTCAATGGAAGTAGTATACACGAGCATGATCAAATCTTGACAGACAACAATTTTCTCTGTTATGTAGCTGGTCTTCGTACGAGAGCGGCTGTAAAATATAATGACAGACTAAGGAAAAACTAAAAAATTTACAGAATATGAGCAGGTATATAATTAGAAAATTAGGAAAACAATGCAACGATAAAGACACCCGTATAAAGATGTTGTTGACACACATACACGCAAAAGTTTACATACAAAAGAGTACGTTGAAGATATGAATGAACTGGTAAACAAAGCAGATGCCGATGATGAACAACTATTACAGACAACTTTATTAATATGACTCCAAAAGTACAAAAATTATTTATTTTTACTACGCGGAAAAGAAAGTACGCTAACAGAATTACAGAGGATAGTGGAATTGGGGTAAATGCATAAAAGAACTAACAAGAGTAACTATTGGAAAATCGGAAATGCAAAATGATGCACAAAAAAAATATGAGTATAGAATGTCATTTAAAAATCAGGAAGAACAAATAAAAAAAAATAAGACGACAGAAGTGTAAACGTTGTTTTTAGATGGAAAAGCAAAACATAGGAGAAAACCAACCTATTACACTGGACAAAACTACAAAACAAATAGACGCGCATGCCACATAATAAGTAATGCTCATATAGACAAGCAAATGGCTACCTAGTAAAAAAACGTGTACCCTTAAGGAAATATGAAAAGCAAAAAAAAGTTGAACGGAGTTGGACACGAAAAAATACAATATAGAAAATGCCTATATACAAGGTCACAAACTTACATGAAGGAAAGCATATCAGACAAACGTAGAAAGTGTAAAGTAAAGGGTGAAATGTTTGATGACAAACTTATAAAAAGATTAAAAGATTGTTAAAACATTGCAAAAGAGCCAATGTCAATCGATCGAGAAAATACTAGAAAATATACCGGATAACTATATACAGCAAAGACCTGTGCAAATGCTTTACTGCTGGATAAAATATTTTCGTTAGCAACAAGTGGAAATATAAAAAAAGACCAGGATTGAAAACAATGTTAAGCAAGATAAAAAGGTAATCGTGGCATATGTGGGACAGATATAAATTGCGTGATTGACACCGAAGCAAGTCACACAAATTTTTTAGAAGTTAAGCGGAAGAATTGGATAAGCCCATTTACATAAATAATAAACGGTCGAAGTACATGCAGAAAATCAAAAAGTGCAGTTATAAGGACTCTTCTAGGATTACAAAATACGAATGCTGTAAAACAAACGGAGATGATGCAATAGTGATACGTACTGCGGCACAGAATGTTTTGCTCAAAAAAAACTTATATAAAAAACAGGATAGTAATTGCTCATAATAAAAATATTTATTACATACCGGCAGACGCGAATCTGTAACGTACGTAAGGAGGCGGGAAGGACGGGGGGGGGGGGGCAACACAAATTTGTATTACACAAAAATCCAATGATATACAACTTGCACAAGTAAAATGTAAAAAATGCATTCTGCACAAAACTTTTTTTGATGTCAAAAAAATTTTTCGTTAATAGTTTTACTACTTTGTAAGAGACAAAACAAAAACAATAGGCCCCTTCAAGGGGCCACTAATGGTTGAGCGTTTTTTTTCTCCTTATTATCTGCTACTGCATACCAGATACACACCAAAAACATCAGTCGAACGGACGTGTATGCACAATTGAATGCAATGGTACAACGTATATAGATAACTTTACATTATATGGTATATAGTTTTTGCAAAAAACATGATACACTATAAATTAAGAACGCGCAAGTAGATACTAAAGGCTGTAAAAAACAACCATGAGGCTCAAACAGTTTTCAGTTTAAGTACCTGTATACAAAACTAAGAAAAGACGGTGGTACAAGGAGTTTATGATAGCGCAAAAAAATAGAAGCTATATATATAGTACACCCATTCAAAAAGGACATTACTCTAAACAAAAGAAAAAGCAGTAGAAGATATTTTACTAAAAGACATCGCTGCAATATTTACTGATAAATTTACAGTAGTGAAGTGCATACACATTATAAGATCTTACAGCTAGAGAAATGTTTTTTAAAAAAGAAGAATACGGAACTGAATGTAAAAATATGGTAGAATCGATGAGGACGCCGGATTCAGAGACAAGCAAAAAACCAGAAGAACATACGCTTATTATCGTTGATTTTAATTAGGAGTTGAAGTCATGCAACGGTCATAAAAGAAACGACCATCGCAGATAAAAGACAATATAAGTCACATTAAAAGATGTTGTGCATAACAATACCTACGGTAATAAATAGAAGATATAGTAGCTATACCGTGTTGGTGCAAAAAATAAAAAAAAACATTTTTTTGTGTTGACTAAAGTGCACTGAAAAAGAATCCATAAAAGATGTAGTTCCATTACCACGCATCGACGACACTTAAATTTATTTATTTAAAAAAAGGGTTTCGCAAAGATAGATCGCAAATCTAGATATTGCAAATACTAATAAGAACAACGCTAAGACACAAAACTGCATTCATATCACATAATAGACTTTTTTAAAAGATCGATATGCATATCGGTCTATTGTATATACCGGCACAGTTATAGCGGCTATTGACAACGATTTACGAGAATTAAAATACATGTATTCAATAATGTACTGTAATGTTTTCATCATAATTTCAGAGTCGCAAAAAAACATTTAACAAATTTTATACACATTTTATAGAACATCTAAGATGCCATCTAAGAAAAAAAGGGTAAAACGTCGTTTTTGTCAACAAATACTATATTTAAAGATAAAGGATAAATACAAGCGGGATCAAAATTTCAGAGCAAAACAATGCGATAGAAGAATTCCTATTAATAAAAAGTAGGAATAACACACAACAATTGTAACGACTATGTTCATATTAATAGAAGATACTTTTAGAGATTCGCAACTATAACACGACCGCTAAATATATTGCATAGAACGAAAGTTAATTCTATATAAACGTAGGGACAATAGCAAGCACTTAAAAACAACAAAAAAAATCTTTCAAAAAACCCACGACTATAATTGTCTGATTTTTTATTGATTTTGTAGTCTCGACAGATGCATATTTTACAGAAATAAGGCCATGTAAGCCAAATAAAAAACAGGCGGGAGAAAATAGTGAGCTTTTGATTAAGACACACATACCAGAAAAAAAAAATATTAAAGCTACTGGCTAGAGGCTTTTGTGATATTGCAAGCGGGTATTTAAATAGGGCCATACTTGCTAGCAAGAAACAATACATTAGTCACATACGTAACGCATGATTTTTTGGCATGAATAATAAGGATAAAAGTAAAAACGAATGAAAAAAGTTATAATTTTTCCCTATTTAAATTTGACATGTAGCACATAAAGCGGTTTAACATAAAGTAGCAGACGCGCAAAAATGAAAAGTGCCATACATGTATAAAATGCTGTAGCCATTGAAAAAATCTGAACGAACGTACGAATAAGACTGAGAAAAAAACCATAAGCGCGTGGTTTAAGGTAGACGAATATCGTGAAAAGAAACAAACTAGGTAAAAAAGAAACGCAGAAGTAAGAGAAATTCCAGTCAAGACTAAAACACGATATGATTATGTAACTCCATAATAATTTATGACCTACACGCTAAAAAAAACTTATAGTGTAATGTCGAAAATGTTAACGTGAGAACGAATGAAGAGATGCTCATGAGGCAGTGTGCAAACGTAAAAGTTTAAATTTATAATGATAAGATTAGATTAGAGTGCGAGTTGAATACTGCTTATGGTAAGCAGGTATGGGCAGATTCTTACTTTTAAAACATTAGGAATATTCTTGTAATTATTTTTCGTAGTTATTTCCAGTAATGGTAATATATGAGAATTATCTTTTGTAGATATTTCCAGTTACAAAAAATTTTATATGATATAAAATTGCAAAACAGTATACAAAAAATATGGTGGTTTGCAATATAAGCGTAAGAATAACCATTTTAGTAGTAATTGGAATATAGATGCTTTTGCAAAAGGTACTCTGTAGTTTTTTTATTTAGAAACATGTCATACTAAAATGATTTTATAGTGCAACGAAGGCGCATTGTTTATCTATAAATTTTCTGTTTTAGGTTACAGATATTTAAGTATAAAACACGAATAACTTTTTTCATTATGCATGTCACGTAAAATATGAGCCTCGTGTAGTGGTTTGGCTATTTAAACAGTTTTTCATATAAAATTAAGTGTCTTAGAATTTTAAACTTGGTTCTTATAAACAGCAAAAATGTATTTCATATTGATCGAGTAAAATTCATGACTGCCAATGCACAATGTATAAGTAGCATGCTTTTTTTATTATGTTTTTTATTAAATGGGTGTGTTTATGAATTTGCTTGAATTTCCAAATGTATACTGCAAAAAATGTACGATTTATATTTAGCGTACAGAATGTTTTCTACAGAGACAAATCTGTTTTTATAAATATAACGTAACTTTTAACAATAAATTTTATTATGGTTGATGTTGCTGACACAACTACATGATTTGCATGTTAGCTAGAAGCACAACTACGTATGCAAATAAGCATTTATATAACAATCCAAGTACCAAAAGTGTATATTATACATTATGCATCGGGTGGGCACAAAACCACGCATTTTACAGCACTTAAACAAGTATAGAAGCGTGATAGGCTTTTTTGATTTTAAGGCTTATAACTTTGTGCACAAAAAAGATATGGAATCGATAGATAGAAATTACATGGACAATTTTTAAGATAACAAAGTTAAATAAAGAAAACAGTTTTGAACAACCAGTAGGTTTTAAATGGAAATTAAAAAAATGACGCAAGATTCCCTTAGCTCATCCAAAGGTATACCTTGAATGGTACATGTAGTGCATACTAGCACATCGTTTATTAATACATTTGTACTTTATGCAATTTTCTTTTTATCGAAGGCAAGAATTCTTGGCAAAGAACTGTTACTGAAGAACGTGGTGTTTGCATGCAAAATACCTGGAAGCTTATTCTTTGCATTTTTCTAAATAAAAAATAAAATAAGACGCTTTTTAAACTTTTATTAAAATCTCTTTAAATGTAAAATATCCCTAAAAAAAAAGGTTAAAATTATTGTACACAAAGTTAGTATTTAGTTATAAAGGTTTGTAAAATAAACCCGGTTTTTTTCATTATCGTACAAAATAGTATTTAACAGGTATTTTGATAGAAAACAATACCAGGAAAAGTATTTTGTTAGTATGTAGATCATACATTTTTTTGTTTCGTTCCTATACTTTTGAAAATTTTATAACAATTTTCATAGTTGTATAAAACCGGTTTTTGTATTTGTCGCAAAACCAAAACTGTCTTGTTACGCGGAATACACTGTCAGCTTATATTTTTGTCTTTTAGTAAGTTCATTGGTTAAAAGTCGTATATGGTTACAGATGAAAGATTTATAAATTACTAAAAGTAACACATATTTTTTGTACAAGTTTAGTCTTGTACATGATCCGTTTTTACATGTTAAAATAAGGACATGTTCGTTTGTAATAGACCTTATTGGTTTTGTTTCTTTTTTACGGACTTATAAAAAAAAGGAAAATACAAAGAAAAGCACCAAATACTAATTGTCACAATCAAGAGGCGAGAATGTGGTCGGGTGATTTTTTAAAAATGAAAATATTTTCTTGGTATTTTTCTCATGCCCATCCCTGAAAGTAGGAGTTATTACACACTGAACTTGAATAGATGGTATAAGAAGACTCGTAGAAACGCAGAATACACAAACTTCAACAATAGAAACTGAACATCTAACAATATAATAACGATAAACTGCCTACCGGAGAATGCAGAAAAATTAAGAGATTATATTTAGTACTTAAAATGTCGATACATAGCTTCTAGACATTATTTTAGTAGATAATAACAGGCTTTACACATGATATAATACTCAAATCATGTGACAGGATGCAGATATCAATGAAATTTACGAATCTATAACGACCACGAGCAAATGGTCTAGCAAAGCAAAAAAAAAAAACAAACTATGATAAAAAACTGCAAAACAACGCAAAGAAAGCATCACAATTTACAAAAAGTACAAGAAGCAGCAGCGTTTAAAAATATTATAAGATTGCAACCAGTAACAAACTTAGCCATATTTGGTTCATGGGATACAAGATATATATGATTTTCATATAGCGAAAAACAAAGACGACTAAAACAGAAGAGTATATAGATGATAGACGTAAAATTAAAAGGAATTGTCAAGTAGAAGTTATGAAGAAGCGGAGTGAAAAACAAAAAAAAAGCTTATATAACATAAGCCGATAGTATGTAACTAGTAGTAGGAGACGGTTATAATAATCAATAGTAAACGCAATAAAGATGTTGAACCCAAAATTTGCAGACCCTACCGTGATACCAAAAGAAGGCGAACAGAATGTGTATGAAGTCGGTGCCGTACGACCTCGAACTTCACAATAATGTCACATTGCAGATTCTAACGAAGATAAATACTTATCAAGATTACGATGAACTGATAGCAATGATTAGTGCAGGTTGAAGACAGAAGCAAAAAACAAACAAGCGGGATTGATACGTCACTTCCAAGCTGTAACCAAAGTAAATTAAAAGACACCGCATGCGAGTGTAACAGATATGTATCACTAATTAATTTTTAAAAAAAAATTTTATTATAAAAAATATGAGTCAATTATTTTGATTACTCCCTAATAATACACCCCCACTAGTACAAAAGCCCATCTTTGTGTTTTTTATGCAAAACCCGTGGAAACAGCTACATAGTTTTTTGTCTTTTGTCGTTTGTCTAATGTCCTTTTTCTCATGTCTTTTTTCTTTTATTTTTTGTCTTTGTCATTTGTCTTTCGTCTTTTCTTTTTTGTTTGTTGTTTTTTGTCTTTTGTCTTTTTTCTTTTGTCTTTTGTCTTTTGTCTTTTTTCTTTTGTCTTTTGTCTTTTGTCTTTTGTCTTTTGTCTTTTGTCTTTGTCTTTTGTCTTTTGTCTTTTGTCTTTTGT
>JAQFYM010004884.1:0-14387 GCA_034694785.1 Agrenia bidenticulata
ATTGTACTATCATTGCAATTTTGCATACGTTCGAGGCAAATTTTGCAAAATTTCATGCGTAAAAGACTACAATTTTAGGAGTTCTACATCATTAAAGCATAATTACATTTTGACAGGTTTTAGTAATGAAAGCAGAAAATAAAACACGGAATATTTTTATTTGTAACGTAATTTACTTTGATTTTTTATTTTTAAGCAGTAAATTGCTTTAATATTGTAATCCTATAATTTCTCCCAAAATTTTTAAATACAAATTTTAATATGCATTTTTTTCTTACTTTAGGGAGATTTGGGATTTTTCTAAAAAAAACGCAAATTTTAGTTGCCAAATTTTTATGCATTATTTTGTAAATTAAAGTATCTATAAAAATTAAAAAAAAAACTTTTAAAATATATAATTAGCAACAAAAACGTGCAGAAAATGCAAAAAAATATTATAATTTCTTTTTGTATTTTACAATAGCAATATGCTTCTTTTCCACAATTCTTGGTATTAGAGCACATTTTAGGCGTGAATTTTTGCGAGTCCAACAGTATAAATTGTTTTTTTAATAGAGACACGCATAAGCAACTTTTCTAAAGCCATGCATCGCGAAAAATGCTCGCCCAAAAAATTTTTCGGAATACATAAATCGACTTCTAAAGAGTTTTTTGTAAAATATGCCAAATAAAGTTGTTAAAGCAACAAAAAGCAGATTGACTAAGTTTTTGCAAAAAATGCACAGCCCAAAATAAAAAAAATGCATTTTTATCATTGTGTATTTTTTGTATTTAATATAGTTACTTTTCTTTTTTGTAAAATACATCACGTTTTTTATTTGGCACGCCAAAATAAGCAATTTTTTAATGAAACTCCCATTTAAAGCAACCATTGTAACAAAAAACATTTAATACGAATAAACAAAAAATCGAATTTTTAACAAACCACAAATACAATATTAGGTGTTTAGCTATAAAAAAAAATCTAACAGGTATCATTGAGAACATGCCGCTGACGTATTGTATTTCTCACATGAGGAACCATACAAAAGAGGTTTTAATATGTAAATCAAATGCATGTGCACCTATTTGTAAAAGAAAATACTTTTATACACAGCGTTGTACATTAAGCTACATTTTTTTATAATTATACATTAAATTATAATAACATGCACCTACACAACGAAAGTGTAATATTGATGCTCTAAAAACGCAACTTATCTTTTTATAAAAACAGCAATATGTACAACCTTTTCAAATATATATTGGCTTATTGTTTTACTATATCTGTCCAAACTATGAGGCGGTTTTTCCCAAAAGAATTGACATTCAAAATTTTAAAAGTTTGTTGAACATGACAGACAAAAACATTTTAGTTATATATAGTATCAAAAATTAATTAGAGCAATCAATAAGTGCACAAAACAGTTATTTTTTTGTGTACATCATATAAAAAAAGAGACTTAAAAACCTTATTAATCAATAAGACAAGACTGTATACAAATACGAAAATGCCATGTAAAACTATAACGTGCCCTTTCTTGTTACTTTTTGGTTTTTTTTGTAGAACACTTTTTGAATTACTAATTTGCAATAAAAAAACACACTGGCGTATCCAGGATGCATTTGAAAACTACTTGAAAAAACTTAGGCTTTTAAGTTTTCCGGTAAAATATTTCGCTATGATTTATTGTTTATCATCAAGATAGGGAAAAAACATATTTTGTAAAAGACAGGTTTATCACATTTGTAACCACAACAATAGTCCATAAATCGGAACAAATAATTGAATAACTGTCGATTACTCCCCTTGTTTTTAAAAACCTTTCAGTACAATTATTTGCCAGTGTAATATGACAGTTCGGATACGGATTTTTTTATTTTTACGTGTAAGGCTAGTGGTGTAAATATTTTTCACCCTCATAAGTATTTTTATTGTTAACTGAAAACATTTTCTTGCGCATAAGATAACAAAAAAGTTACAGATGTAAAAGCAAAAAATCATTTTTGTATATTGAGCAAACAGGTTTGTACATTGTTTAGTTTGCCTTACCTGTTGTATACTTTTATCTAACCTTATTATTTTTTATACTTTATAATAGAATTTAAAGGAGGGGGCGGACTGAGAATGACTTTTCAGGATTGCAAAAATAACAAAAGAAAATCTAAACGACAAAAAACCCATTTCTAGTATTAAAATTTTAGTTTTATATCTTTTAATTATTTATTAAAACAAAAATATTTTTTTGGTACCAAAAAACCTTCTAAAAAAAAAAAAAATACATAACTGGGCTCTTTACACCAATGAGGCTGACGCATGGTAATGACCTTTTTTTTTGAAATTACCTGTAGTTGTTTCTAACCTACATACAAAATCACGTGTACTTTATCAGGCTGTAATTTTGGTTTTTGCAACAAGAAAAAATATTCTCTACTAGTCGGAACATACTCTAAAACGCATTTTTGCTTTTACTGCCTGTAGAAAATTACACAGGGGCATTACTTTCTGATATTTATAGGATGTGACATTTTCACCTATTTTTATACGTAAAATGCTAGCAACTGACGCAGTACAAAAAATATCTAATCGCACTGTAAAGATTTTCTGTAGACAAAAAGCAACCAAAGAAATTTTTTAGCGCAAAAAAGCAACCTTGATATCATAAGAGGAGCTACCGTGCCAGGTGAGATTTTTTATATAACCAGTAAAATAATTTTTTTTGAAGATTTAATTTAGTAAGACAATATACAATACGCTACTTAAAAGTACTGGTACAGGCATTCCATGTCTCCCAGTATTCGTTTTTAAGGCAAAAGCGGGCTACATCTGAGGGGCTAGGACTGCAGATTTACCCCTTTCCCCCTATAGAAAAAACAAATTCAAAAAAAAAAATACCCCTGAAAACAATACTAAATTAAATGAGACATTTATGTATGCATACATACAAAAAAAGCAAATCAACATAAATTGAAACGGTTTTTAAACCTATTTTATACCTAAAAAGCCGCGTTTTTGCAATTTAGGAAGATTTCTAATAAAAAAATTCACTGAGGGCATTCATAGTATCACACAATAATAGCAATTAGAATAATGCTACTTCATATTTTTATATCTTTTGTGCGTAGGGACTTTTTTCAAAATATCTAAAAACAGAACCCAAACTATAACGTAATATATACCATTTATGTCTTGGCGTATCATTGTTTCGTACCTACCTATTCTGCATTATGGTGGAAATCTAGGACGTGAAATATAAAAACCTAAGATTCAAATCATTTTGCATCTTTCCAAAAAGCAAAGTATACGTAAAAGTTACATCTGTTTATACTGAAATTTATTTTCATCGCATTTAAACAACTGTTTTAGTACAATGCTGTTCGACCCTTATACCAGCAAAAACAAATAATAGTGAAATATATTTTTGCATCCCTAAAGCAGCAAAAACATATAATGTGATTTTACTGAAACACGGATGTTTTTGTAATATAAGAAATAAAAAACAAAAAAGCGCAATACTACTAATTAAAAAGGCAAACAAAAAACAAAGATACAATAAATGCAACATTTTTGCATCAGTCGGAAGTTTATTAAAAATCAGATTCCATGTTTTGTTGGCTTCCTCGTTCTTATGGGTTTGTAAAAAAATCACATTTTTAAGACGAAATTTATAAGGGTTAAAAAAAAGTTTAGCTAACTTATATCTGACAGAATTGTTTTTTTGATGCCCAAATCTTACAAAACAAAAGAAAATATAAAATATTGCTTTAAAAAAGCACGAAAAGGTATGATAGACATTTTCGTACGCAAAATAGCTTAGGCTTGGGTTACACAACGCAACTTTTACAAAATTTTTTGTAAATCTGAACTATGTTTTTTCTTTTCTATTAAAAATAAAAAAAAAATAATCGACTAAAAAGCATTTTATATTGTTTTTTACTTACTAGAACACGGTGTATCTACATTTATTGTTTTGAAAAAAAAATGTCATGGTTAGTAAACATCCAAACAGTGTTACTAAAAAAAATTCCGATATGGAAAACAACTTTAATTACAAAAAAGTAAAAGATAATCTCATTGGTATTAAATACCTGTTTTTTGTTTTTGTTGTATTGTCAAATTTGTTATTTGCTTAAACATGAAAGATTACTTTTTAACTTTGCACTTTTTCACAAAAAATGTCTTTTTGTGTGTGTATGCAAAAACAGATATAAAAAGGTATAAAATATTTAGGCTATCTTAACTCCCACTGTAAAAATGACGTATTTTTAAGACATTGTATTTTTACCCTTTGCTCATTTTGACGTAAAAATACGTGATGGTTTTTAAACCCCCTATTTTGTTTTGTCTAAAATATTCGAAAAGTTTATAATAGAAAATGAAGAGTGAAAAAGGTATGCTATAATCGATAACATAATAAAAATAGAAAATGTAGCAAATTAATATTATGATATTCTTTTTTCACTGTGTGTGTATACAATTGTTGCAAGAAACTTATCGAATGCGCAAACTTACTACATTCAACACAAAATTGTTCTTTTCGCTTTTTATGTTGTTCTTATGACATTCTGCAAATCTCCCTCGGTTTATAGAAATATCACAAAAGTGTGAACTAATCCCTTTTGGTATGAATTGCAAAAATAGGAAGATAATTCTACAATTTAATCAGTTCGGTTTAGATTTTGCTGGGTTTGACTCAAAAGAAAATATAATATTAAAATGTAAATCTCTGTGAAAAACAAGGTCATTTACGAGTCCATTTTATAGATTTTCTTGTCGGATTTTTAACTGATACCGACTTTTTAATTTTCTACACCATTCATGTTTCAATTATATTCTTTTTTTTTGCTTTCGGGATATTTTTTTGTTATAGTTGCCTCTTTTTATCCAGTGATCGTATTTGGGGTGTAATATTTTTACATCTTTATCTATAAATTCATTTAAATACACAGTTTATATACACAGAAACTTGCTTTTTTCTATAAAAATATGGTATACAATTTTTACCTCAAATATTTTTATTTTGAAGTTTAATTATTAGGTAAACAATTATTATATTTGGTCGGAATACCTCGATTTTTTTCTTAGTGTCCCATTTGTATGTATTTTGTGTTATAAGAGGCTTTTTGGTAGATCGACAGAGTTGTAATAGTTATAAATATGTAAAATATAAATTTAGCCTGTATAATGTGCTGACATATTTGTCACCGCGTCAACACGTGTATCCTTTATACCAAAAATGTTAAAGCCAAGTATGTATCCAGTTTTTTATGAACAGATTAAATATGCTTTGTTCCCAAATTTATTAGTTTTGTTCGGTGCATATACTCTGATTAGGATTCTTTCTTTTATACGGACTAGGCCTGCAACTTTTGAATGCACCTGTAATCGGCGGCATTAAAATAACTAAATTGAAATTACATTGAATTTATATTGCATTTATATTGCATAATATAAGCAAAAAAAGAGAAACTGGCGCATTGTATGAGCCAAACGCATAGAATACAGGCAGTTTCTACAAACACGTACTATTTTTCTTGTATACAAATTAGATAAATAAGCTTTTAAAGACAAAAGTTTTAATTAGGGCCGGTTTACCGTCAAATCTGGAAAAGAATACATAAAACCAGTTATTATACATAAAATATAAATAATTATAATATTAAAATACTAGATGTGCAATTTATATATGTTAGAAGCATTTTACTTTGTTCTTTATACTTCATATTGGTACTCACTGTAAAAAGTCAAATCCTAATTAAACTAGGAAAATATTCAGAAGCCCGTGTTAACCGTTTTTTTGTAATTTCTTTGGTCCGACTTGACATTTGTAGACTTCTGACTCTTTGACGACGTAGGAAGCCAAGACGAAACCTTGATTTAATAAAATTATGTATAAATACACACTTTTCTTACTCTTTTAGTGTTTATATTATAGAAAAGGCTCGCTTTTCTTTTTGAAGGCTATCTTTGTTTATTTCTACGCCTTAATTGCATCTTCTTGTCTGTATTATCCTTCACTTCGCCTTTACAATTGACGGCTTTTCTATTTATTACCCCTATCTTCGCCTTCAAAAGTTGAAGGCCTAATACGGACAAATTGTTTCGTGTAAAGATTCATTTTCATTTGAATAAAAATGGCTTCTACATATCTCCATCTATTTACATACATATTTAGTTTTTAACAATAAATACGTTCTTTTTGTCTTTTTTTGACAGGAATGTAAATTTATTATACAGGGTGTCCGTAATTAAATGGAACAGTAGAAATTTCGCATTTATTTCTACTTCTTAATTTGGGAGAATTAATATCAAAGAAATCAATATTGGCTATGAATATTTTACAATTCAGATTGGCTAAAACACCCAACTAGTTCAACTTCATTATTTCCAGTCATTCCAAGACTAGCTTGTTTGTTTTTGTATGGCTAATTTGGACATACAGGGTTTATTTAGTCATTCGTCGAGATACAGCCCATCTCTTCGGTACCTAAATAGTAAAGGGTGTCTCAACTCGTCGGTCGGCGAGTTGATTTTCTTCAGGCATAATGATATTAAAATTGCTTAAGGGTGTCAAATCGTCGACCGACGAGTTGTTTCCCTTTTATATTTAGGTCACGACGTGTCGGGCTTCATCGTGTCGATCGACGAAATGAAGCCTGTATGTTTAAATTATTAAAATAAAAAGAACGAGTTGGTCTTGGTATGCCTGGAAATAAAGGGGTTGACTAGTTGAGTGTTTTAGCCAATCTGAATCGGATAATATTCAAAGCCAATATTGATTTCTTACAATTGTAATTCCCCCAATTAAGGGGTAGAAATTAAATCGAAATTTTCACTGTTCCATTTAATTACGGACACCCTGTATATATTATTAACAGGGTATACAATTGGGAAAATGAAAATAGATTGAATTTGTTACATTTAATTCAATGGGGAACGTTTATAGTTGGGTTAGCAGCAATCTATGATTTCTATAATTCGTATGAAGAGCACGTATTTAAATGACTTTAATTCCTTGTAGTAATTTTGAAAATATAATGTGCGAATAAGATAATAAAGATAACTTAAAATAAATGCATAATAATTTTAATAAGAGAATTCAAAGTCCTCACAATAAAAAAAAATGATTATAGATGCTGTAAAATAATATAAACAAGTAAAAGAGCATTAGAGCACTAGACCAGGGGTCAACAACATATTTATCTTGAGTACACGTGTAATCAAAGAAATTTGCAAAGATACTTTGGGAATTTGAAAATTTTTAATACTGATCATCTGGGATGTAGCCAGATGGGGATATCCGTTAAATCAAGAGGGGCTCTTATTACCTTTTTTACCAGGTAGTCCTACACTACAGCAGGAATTTTTCGTGTATTGAAAAAGTTCTTCTATTGTAAATACATTGTTTTTCGATTTTTTACCGCAGTTTTATGTGTATGCAAGTATATATTTTTAAATTGTAAAGTCGTTCAACACGAATGCGTATTTTTTTATATGACCATGGTTGTTTTTGCAAATAAAAACCAAAATAAAACAAATAACTTATTAAAACATTAAAAAGTGTTTTTTTTGAGCCGTTGTAAAAGTAAAAACTGACATATTGTAAAAAAAATATATGAATCTATTCTCTATTTATTTTTGTGCCAGTAAAAAAATGCAAAGTGGCAAAACGTCAATTTTTTTTTCTAAAGCCGTGTCCCAAAATCTTATTATAATAACTTTTAATATTAATAAAAAATACAAAATATGGTCAAAGAGTTGCGCAAACAAAAAATTTAAACTTTAAAAATTTATAAACACTCTAGTTATATATATTTTTATTTTAAACCTATATAATTCTTAGATTTTTATACTTTTTTAAAATTTATCATAATAACTTTTTATCATAATAACTTTTATGACAAAAAAGTGTCTCAAAATTTTATTATGATAGTTTTTAGTTTGGTCATAAAAATTTATGTCAAAATGTTTTGTCACAAGAGCCTTATGACAAAAATGATTTATGAGTAAATAAAATTATTTTGGGTCAAATAACAATATAAACATGTAGATTGCATAGAAAACACAGTATGGAGCATTTTTATGATTTTTGGCGGTTTTTGTTTAGGAAAATTTTCTTTTTTATAAAATAGATTATAACTTTACTTTGCTTACTAACTGATATATATACTATGCATATATCTTACGCTATATAGCCGTGCGATCTGATAGCTGTGACCATATTTTCGACAACAAACTGCGAAAAAAAAACCTAAAAGGTAAAATACTACAACATCCAGTATAAATTTTGATCTAGAACTTCAATTATTAAAATTTTGTATGGTGATACTATGCTGATACATACAATTGTATTTTTATTATTCGATTTTACACTATCAAACAGTTTAACAAATGTATTAGTATATATTTAAGAAGTTTGCATATATCTCTTTAATTGTTTCCAAATCAGATATTTTTTCTTTATCTATAAAACAAGGACAAAATTTGCAAAGATTAAAGAATTGTAAAAACTCAAAAATTAGTGTTCCAATATTTTATTATAATAAATCTGCTTTTATCATCATTAAAATAGGGGTCATTTTATTATAATTAAAATAAAAATTATGTCATAATTTTTGAAACTGCTTAAATGTCATTTTAGAAAAAACTGTTTGGAATACAGAAATTTTAATTTTTTTAGAAATTGTTATATAAGAAAAATAAAGCATAAAACAAAGTACAATTTATGAGTTTATAGTTCGATATGCGATTATTCTATACTAGAGGTCTGCATCAGACCATAACGGACCAGAAACAAACAACAATTTTTTTAATCGGACCAACCGGAATCAACTTCGGCTGGAATACCGGAACAAAAGATTAAAGTCAAGTAGATATAACGAATAATGTGCTTTTTGTAAAGCCTCAGCCAGTGGCTACGCGAGAATTTTTTGAAGGGGGTAGTCTACATTTTTATGAGAAAGGTATAAAAATCCTAATTTTGAATAAAAAATAGGTACCTACTGTTTTTTATATACATCCATTTGGATTTATCTATAAAAGGATTTTATAACAGTAAAACCACTGCCCAAAAAGCACACTAAATTTAGGCGTTAAAAATTTTTGAATGGAAAGTCCTATATCCTCTTTCCATTTTCTGAATACATCTATGATTCCATTTTATTTTCTTATTTTTTACTTAAATACACTAAATAATTGTATAGAATGATACGCTGAGTAGTCAAAGGCGTCAAGCATATCTTTTTTACATATTAGTAGGTTTAATACAATATTTTGTATATTTAATCTAGGCATATTTTTTATGAGTTGTCTTTACAAAATGGGGCTACGCTGTTAAGAAAGTATATAAGATTCGTCAAAAATAATTTTAAAAATTGCTTTAAAACCCTTTTATGTAATTGTTCAAAAAAAAGTAAAAGTATTCATACGATTTTAATATACAAATGAAATTACCACGCCATATAAAAGTAACAGTTAGAACGCAATCACATTCTTCGTTTCGTTCACGCTATAGGCTGCAGGCCAAAAAAAAAAACGGCAAGTCTAGCAAATTTAAAATATCTGAAGTTGTATGTAAAAAGAAACAAGAATACATTTATGCGCTATTTCTGTTTTTTTTTTTACGTTTTATAATGTATTATACGATTCATAAATATAGCCATTCGAATAACCTTCACCTTGTAAAAGACATGAAACTAGACTTTTATACAAACATGTTGAGTATTTTAAAAAGATGTTTTAATGGATGTTTTTACAGCGTTATAAAAGCAAAACCACATACAGAAAAACTTACCTGCAAAAAAAAATTGTAAAAAATATTCAGCTGTTAACGTATCATAAATATACGCAAAATGTTGACAAAAAGTAAGCAAATTGTTTTTTCTTTCGTGAGGCAAAAAAAAAGAGAGCATCGGTCCGCAAACCGGTCTAGTTCAGTCCAGTCTGACGCTGATCACTAGTCGAAAGTTACTTAAACTACATCTGATTATACTTGTAAAAAATATATGTTTTTTTTTTGAATGACGTCCATCTTACTAAGCGAATTTAGTTATTTTTGAGGCTTTCTTCTAAGATGTTAGATTTTTTTGAAAAAAAGTAACATAAAAGGAATATGCTCGCAATTATAATTTTTTTCTTATAAGAGAGGTTTTTATAAAACAGAAATATTTTTAAAAACCACAATTTTTGTTTTTGCGCATTTTTTTGTAATACGTTACCACCTCTGAATGCCAGACAAAAAAAAAGACGAATAATAGAAAAAAATATGTCAAGAATGACGATCGCATATAATGGCAATTCACAAACATATCATATGGCATAGCTGTCGAAACAATAGCTGTAATATTATTGTATTTGTCTGAAAAACTTTTTTAGGGTGATTAGCCTCCATATAACATCTTTAAATTTATTTATATAATCATTAAATAACATTAATAAGAGAATCAATCCTTTTTTGCATTTTTGTTTACTTTTGCTATAAGAATACATCTGCATATAAAGTCTGCTGGAGTAAATTTTTTCGACTTATACATAGAAATGTAGTTTGTATTAGTTTATAAAAGCATTTTATAATACTATGCCTGCATCAGAAGTTTTCTAGAAAAAAATGTTAAAAGTAAAGAAAAAAAAGTAAAAAGACTAAAAATAAATGTAATGTGTGTTTAGACTGCATAAAAAAAAATTCTTAAGGTTTTTATAACAGAGTTATGCTTAAATTAGCACCAAAGATAAATTTACTATTCAGGAGACGATGACACATATATGTGTCATTGCGCAAATGTCAACAAAAGATGTTTAAACACATTTGTTTTTTTTGCCAAAAAAAAGCGTGAAAAATGTTAGTGATGTTGTTTTAGACACCGGTATGAAATACTGAACCTTTTTTTTTGTACTTCTATATATGATTTTTATTTTGATAAATGACTCATATATGTGTAATTAAATATTTTTGGCGTAGAAATGTACCTTGTCTCATGTAGAGTAATGATTTTTAAAATGCAAACGACTTAGCTGCACAGTTGTAGAAAAAACTAGTTTGCTGAGTAGCATAGCGTAATAAAAAGCTCATCGCACGCTTTGGATAATTACAAAAATGTAGGTAAACAAGATCGAAGCTACTATACCGAAAACTTGCAATTTAATTACGTTAGAAAACCTAACGAGATTGTTTTTTATTTTTTGTATGCTCTTGTCGTGTTGTACGTACTTCCATGCCTTTACATAACTTTTTAAATAATTATAGGCGACAAGAAACAAATGTTACAATCAGATATAAACAGCCTGGGGAAAGGTAATTAGACAAAATAAAAAAAAATAATATGATTAAAAAGTTAGTTTTTATTGTAAATGTTAAGTTATTTTTTATTATTGGTCAAGCAACCGATGCCGTTTAAGCCTTTTACTTATACGAATAAACAAACCTAGATACCGTGTATGTTATCGTTTTTTTACACTGCTTATAAGCTTTCATTTGAGAGATTACAGCACAAAAAACAGTGATTTAGTTTTAATCAATTTTTTTAAAGTTAAATTGATACGGTTATTTCTATAATGTTCACTTTGTAGACAACTGCCGGTCGCATGTTATTTTTTTTTGGCACTCAAATGTTTGCACGCTGCGCTTTGATAGTTTTATACATAAGAAAGCTTAATATGTAAAATATATGAGCTGCTTTTTGTTTTTTATTTTTACATTTACAAAAAAAAACTGACATTTTTGTACTTAACTTTACAATAACCATACTTAAATCTATAAGATAGCAGTGATTTGTGTTTATAATTCATTATTGTTATAGTATCAGCGCAGCAATACATTTTCTCTTTTTCATATAAATAGCTGTTTTACATACAAAACTATGAGTTACATGTAGCAAAGAATCAGCGCCGTTTTGCGTACAATGAATCTACGTATGAGAGTTTGGTTGACTCAAGTATTCTAGTATATAATTCTAGGCAGCGAAAACGACGTTGGAACATTGCTATAAAATGATTTACAATTTAACTTTTATTTTAATGACAAACGAAACAACCCTTTCTATCGTAAAGTACGTAAGGATTAACTGATATAACATTTATTTGTTTGAAGTTGCAAGAAAAAACTTTGTCAGACGCTTAATTAGGTTTTGTAGTCTTCGATGACAATGAAAAACTACAAAAATGTTTTTGATACAGAAAAAACTAAGAAATATGCAAATAATATAGTATTCAAACAATTTTTGTGTTTTTCTTTTAAATTATAAATTAGACATTTTTTTACTTTATAAGATTTTATCCGTTTTGGCAAAAATTTTAAACTTAAGAGGTGTCTTATATTTGCCATCTGGGAATTATTGTATGTTACCAGGGCAAAAAATTCCTGGATGCCGATTCCCAGGAATTTTTCTTAGGAGTTAATTTACGGTAAAAAATACAAAGATCTTTCCTGGGGTCAAATTACAAGGAATTAAATACCCCAGTAAAGTCTGTGAATAACAAAAAACCCAGGAAAAAAAATAATAGAAAGAAGCTTTAAGAGCAACGAACATATAGCGAAAACTTTTAAATCTCATATAAAGAGTGAAAAATCAGAAAAATTAAATTTCTATAATAAAGCTGAATACATAAAAAAATGTCTATACAAAGCATTAAATAAGAGATTTCTATATAATTTTTTTTTTGTGTTACAAGTACGGTATTTACACAGATTTACCTACAAAATATAGCTTGTTCCGTATATTTATACAATATAAAATTCTATCGGATTTACCAACTGTAGTATTCATTTTACATGGATACAACATTTGTTAGTAACCATATTACCAGAACTACATTCCCAGTAAAAAATTACGCCTTTTAAGAAAAAGACAATAAATAAACATATACAAAACAAGAATAGAACGGGGATGAAAATAAAAACATACAGTATGGTTCGATATAGTAAATACGAATTTTATTACATACGATGTATGTGTAGAAAACCTTAAAAAAAATTTTCTGGCCTTTTTTAACTTTTATATTTTTACGGCTTTTATTTGCGCTTGCAAAAATTTAAAACAAGTGGCCAGTAGACAAGAGCAATAGAAAATAATAACCATGTATTGTGTTATTTTGCACATATTTTAAGTAGTTTTAATTTTTTAAGAGAAAGTTTTTGTTTAAACTTTGTTTATGATAAGAGCGTGTCTTAGGTAAAAGACACGGCGGAGCGTTACAAAGTATAAAAGGTATTTATTAAAGATAAATACGAAAACTCAAATAGGGTTTTTTACGTACATAATAATCTTAGACTAAAAAGTATATATCCAGTGCTGGCATCCTTCTTTTTTTACGTTTTTTATGCTTTCTAAACAAGTAGGGTTTTTTTACTATTTAAAGTAGCACTTTTAATGCTGAAAAAATACTTATTGCATTAAAAATAAAAAAAATGTAACAACAAATTAAATAGTTGTATGTAGGCTTATATAAAACATGTCTAAACGTAGATTTACATATTTCATTTTTAAAAAAGAAAACTTTTTTCTGGTCTTTACACGTTAAAGCACAAAAAAATTCGATGATGGGCTGGTTCAGCCCCTGTTTTGCACAAAAATGTCAAAAAGCTACAGGGATGGCTTGTCACCTACGATGCCTATTAGAATACACCAGCAGAGGTATGATAATACAAAATTTGACACAGATATGTACCTATATAAGTGTAATTTATATAATGATATAAAGATGCAATCTATTATCCTTGTTGGCGCAACAGCGCCTTTTGATGAGTCTAAAACGTAAGATAACGTGATTAGTACGCGTTTAATCAACCATGTAGAGATCTGAAGGCTGGAACAAATAGAACTTTGCGAGAGACGTCGTTGCGAGGGTCAACAAACTTATAGGACAAAAATTATCGCGTAAAAAAGCAGAAGTAGTTTTTTGGACTATCTTGGGACAATGATTTGATTTCTTATCAGAAACACTTTTATTTGTTTCGGGATGATAATAAAAAGAATATAAGAATAAAAAATTGCAAAAAATAGTTACTTTTATGACATTCAAGCGTTTTATAAAATCTCTAGGCGATAAGCCAACCTCAACCAACAACCCATAACTGACTTTTTCAACAGAAAAAATAAACCCTTCAAATTTTTTTTATAACTATAATAAATATAATACTATATACAGTATAATGGTTAACTATTGCTTTATTGCGAAAAAAGTTTTTTAGGATCTTTTTAAATGTTTTTAAACGGCAAAAAAATTCCGTTTTTTATTTATCAAATACATATCGAACAACATTTGCCGTTTTTACAATGTTGGTGTTTTTTAACCATTTTTTTTTATATAGCTTGACACACAGCATTTTGGCTGTGTAAAAGAGTCTCTGTTAGTTAGTTATATTAAAATAGCATAATTTTTATATAATTTTGAAATTTTAGAATTTTTTTAT
>JAQFYM010004885.1:0-14386 GCA_034694785.1 Agrenia bidenticulata
ACAAAAACTAACTGTACCAAATTTGAAGACTCTATGTCAACCCTATCGAGAGTTATCGCGTCTACGGACGGACGGACAGACAGACAACGGCGATGCTATAAGCCCTAACGAACGGGCTAAAAACGATAAATCAGAATATTATATATATTATTGTCATTTCAAACATATTCATAATCTATTTTTGGCATTTATAATGTAGCTTATTTGTTAAAGTCAAGCCCAAGGTACACACTTACTGACTGACCCCAGAGCCTCGCGATCGTTACTTAAGTATCAATTTCGCGTTATAGTGGTAAAGTAAAAGTACAATATTTTTAATCTACTAACAGTTCCATCACATGAAACCTTCTGGACTAAATTCTTTGAAATATTAGACTTTTCCGCATCAGAATAAAGGGTCACCTTGGAAGATTCAAGTCTTGGTAAACCCTTTCAATTTTTTTAGGAGCTATCGAAGTTTAAATTTTCAAAGCACACATAGTGAGATGTATCATGCGAGAAAGATGTAACACTTTGTTTAGTGCTCGTATGTATCGTTTTCACAACTTGATAGCATAGATAATTTTGGTTACCCAATCTAGTGACGTATTATTCCTCAGAAAATATCTCTTCAGTACAACAGTATAATTTTTAAGCCGAGAAATGTTGAAAAATTAACAACATGGCTAAGTTAATTTGATTAAAGGAATGTAATAGATGGGTTTTGTATTTATCAAACTCCAGAGGTACTCAAAAGATATACTCTAGTGCATAGAATTCTCTAAAAGTTGGATATTACTAGGGGCAGAAGGGTCCCGTGCGATAAATCTACTTAATCATAAAGTGTCAAAAACAGGATAAGGTGATCATTACCCAAAGTTAATTGGCAATTATTATCCCAATTCAATTTCTTTAGGTCTTGATCTTTTAATACCTCTGGGTCACTATTGTCAAAGCTCTTTTGTCGGTTCATCTTTCTAAGTTATCAACAACAGCGAAAGCCTAGTTTAATTTCCACACGAATTAGGTTATGGTACTCAAGATCAGTCTAACTGAGCCAATGCTCTTACAAGAATTACTTTAAAATTATTAATTACTTGTCAAACGCCACAACTCTATCACAAAGTACGTGTCGCCCACCGTGCAAACCATGCTTGAAAAAAATAATTCAGACGAATAGTATGACAATAACAAACAATAAATAAGAAGATAGGTTCACCGAGAAGATAAAGCCGGATAAAATATTCATAATATCCTCACGACTTGTTCCAAATGAATAAATCATGTTCTTTTAAATCCCATTGGTAATAAGTTCATTGTTGCTACTCGCAATAATGATACTCATAATGATGAAGTGAAGGTAGTAAAGAAAAGGGATGAGTACAATATTAGACCTTGCCCAATTGGCTTGTTGAGATCCGTCTCAACTTGAGTAAAGCGGATTTTGAGATCAGCAAGCTGATGCACTTGAGAAATGTAGATGTTTTCTAGTTGTAAAGAAATGGGGAAAATGTGAATGTTAATGTAGATTACCGACAGGAGCTTTTTCAAAAGTTTTCAGCTCAGGATTTAATGGAAAGTAAATCCCTCTGCACTCATTGTCAGTTGTCATGTTAGAATGTCTGTCCAAAATAGCAAACCTCATTCACTCCCTAAAATCCAAGATCTCACGTCCTAAGCGTCCTCCTTTTTATACGATACCGTCATTTCATATTTTTGAAAAAAATAGTTTTAACAGTAATGGTAAGCTCAAGTATCTTTTTTAGATTCGATGATATTGAAAGTAGGTTGATAAAAAAAACTGGATTGTCTTTTAAACGAAATTGCAGCAGCTCTCCTAACTAGCACTTCAAATAGAAGTAACGTACATTTTCTCAGTACCTACTATTCTATGTTTATCTTTAACGATGGGCACGTACAAGCGGCTTCTTTTGGTCCAGTAATTGACGATATAAGTACTAGACCATTAGACCAAACACTGTATGGATTTAACCAATTAATTTTAACAATAGTTTATTTCTAATGTTTGAAATCGATACAGAAACTTTATACGATTCTAACTTTCTCAGGATTTGAAAAGATTTACTTGAACTGCATACAAATTACCCTAAGTTGGATTCTTAAAAGATGTCAAACTCCTCCGGTATTGTTTTCTGGGTTACGAGAACAAGATCAACGATATTTAAATATTCGAACACTAAAATACTGCTGTAAGAACCTTCCGATCCTGCCATAGGGAGTATTTTATAATTTTGTAAATGTATTATATGCATGCTTATTCCACCAACGCATTAGAGATAACTCACACAGCAGAGATCTTATCAATATTCTAGTGACACTACGACATTACGGCTGTTGTTACTTTGAAGAGGGGGATGAAATGTTGAAATCTCCGGAAACTGGGAGTCGAGTGACTGACTACCCACCTGAAAAACCGATGCGGGTTAAAACAGGAACGAGTTGGCGTTGAGTTGGTTATAAAACGTTGGGTGCTTCACAAGACAACTCATAGTTCCATCACCATACATACAATCTTCTGCTATTTTTTGCAACATTCTAAATTAAATTTTAAACCGGATCACACTGCCCCAGACTTGATAAGCGAGAAAGATTATGTGGGCAACTTGCGATAAATTATTTCTTGGATAAATTAAAGCAAGGTGTTAAAATTCACAATTGTAGTTACATTTTTCAAAATGAGAGAAACTTTATTGCTTATCTTGTCTTATCTTATCGTCGTTTCGACGTCGTCGAGTTGCTTCATTACCAACTGCCCTCCGGGGGGCAAAAGGTCAGCCCCTCCTGGGGGGAAGGGGTCAGGCACAACGAGCCTGAGGAGTAGACAGGCAAGCAAATTCTGGAACATATTTGTTTATGTTGCATTTAGTTAATTCTGAATGAAATAAGCCCTAACTAACGGGCTAAAACTAGTTTGTAATTTTTCACTTTATTCAGTGTGAGCAATGTGGACCTCCGGATATGGGGGGAAGATGCTATGGACCTCAGATTTGTTGTTCTCCTGAATTCGGATGTCTGATGGGAACAATGGAAACTCGGTCATGTCTTGAAGAGAATCATCACTCGACTCTTTGCCACAACCCTGGTGATCCTTGCGGAGGCTTCGATGAATCAAATCTTATTAATGGACAGTGTGGAGCTTCCGGATTTTGCTGTTCCTCGGGTATGATTGGAAAAAACTTTTTTTTAATCAGGACTAGAAAATTTGCGTCGGTGGAAAAATCTTCTTACCAACGATTATAAGCACATAATAAAAATAACAGGTACATAGTAAAAAAAAAAATGCAGCACAGCATTTTTGCATTGCGGCTATGGCTTTCAGATTTGTAAAGAAAATGTTTACTTGCACCAGTTTCAACTTTAAAATTTGAGTATCAAACTCCTCATCTATGATTATAATGCAAAATGTTATGAAAAAACGACAGACGAAAAACATAATTAGCACCTTGGTGTGTGCAAAGCGAAGATTCACTTACTATTTCTAGCCAGTAATGTCTTAAGTTTTACCCCTTTTAAGAGTCTTTACATTATGGTAAGCTTGAATTTGATTCACAATTATTGAGGAAACTGTGAGTTTCATCAAGTATGCATAAAAACACCAACTAAGAACAGATATATTGTGTCTATGAGTTACTTGTTGAACTTATTACGTGACGACATGGCTGACCAATTTTTCAAACATTTGGGGTCAATATGTTCATGTCTGATGACTCTCTTGCTCTATTTTCAATAGAAACATGTACGTTGGATAGTAATTGTCAAGTCGGGCCAGTTCTAGGATTACTGAAGACTATCAAAGTCAATCATGGAGAAGAAACCAAACTGAATGGGAAATCACAACCCTTCCAAAAAATTCAGGAAAATTCGGATCAGATATTTCCAAATCCAATGGACCGGCTATTCTATGGACGAGTGAACGAGCATAAGGGAATTCCGATTGAAAAATCTCTTGAAATCCCAACATCAGATATCCGACCACAACTCGTCCCTCTCTTTGGATCGATGCCTCGTCAATTTAATGAAAATAACAACATTCTACTGAATGCTAATGATTATTGAATGAATTACAAAGGTGATTAACATACAGAAATCTAGAAGTGCAATGCATTTTCATTTGTCGACAACTCACCCCTTGTTGCAGATCTTTGTAGCAAACGTACGATAGATAGGTTGAGTCTTTTGTTTTAAAAAGTATCATGGTGAAAATTTAAAAGCCCAGGTTATCAAATAAGCATTCCTTTTAAAATATCTAATCAATATTGGCTTGCTAATGGATTCACTTTATGTATAGTTACTAACAAGGTGTTAATTGAAACTAGTAAAATACATTAATCTAGTCAAATATTAAAGATTTCAGAATTTCAAACTTTTGGTTTCATAATTGAATTTTCTTTCACAAATACTTTAAACGCTTTGATTTTATTTATATACAATTGATTAAATTCTGAAGCATCAAAAATCAAATTTTGTTCAATACGGCAAATACAAACTTTTTCATCTGAAGTCATCCATAGTTTTGGAGCTTATGGTAATTAATAATAGATAAACAAATCCTTGTTACGAGTTTGATCGTTTGCGATAGACATAAATATAAAATATAAATTGCGTTATAATAAAAATATTGCGATAGTAAAATAAAACTATAATTAATTTTAAAATTAAAAACATACGCTGAAATAAATTAATAATCTCATCACACATTTCTTGAAAATTGGAACGATATTTCTCCCTCACAGAATAATGATAGCGTATTTGATCACTGCAATACAGTTCCCTTAATTTTTAGCCGGAGCCAGGGCTTATGTGATCACCGTGTCCGTCCGTCCGCACGATAACTCTCTTCAAGGCTTGAAATTTTGTACACGGGTGTATAGGGTCAATATAATTAATGAGTTCGAAGATGAGTAACATCGGTCCGGTAGGGGACCTGTGGTGACCAGAAGACCCCCACCGGTTATGGTTACAGATAAAATTTTTTAGAAATTAGGCTAGACAGCTGAAATTTTTCATACTGTTAGTTTATGGTTCTTAAATAAGACTTGCCAAGTTAAACTTGCAAAAATTTTACACTAGTGACCCTATGGGGGTTCCCCCACCGATTTTCATAAATTGGCTTAGGGTGGTGAAATTTTGCACTGTAGTAGGTTACGGTTTTAAAATGGCAAAAACAAAGTTCGTTTTGCAAAATTTTAATACTAGAGTAACCCAATGGGGGCACCCCCACCGATTTTCATAAATAAGCTTAGAAGCTTGACATTTTTTATGGCTCAGGCTATATGAAGTTGCACCTGTGAGTTTTTATTGAGGGAAATCAATCTCTAATTAGTAACATGTTGTGTTAAATGACTAATTAATGTTTTCTACGATTCACAAGATCGTAACAGATGCAAAATAGCCCCGAAAATGCAACAGAATATCATCACGTTTTGAACAGGATCTTATTGGCCCCTTTTACATGAACTGAAGCCACAAAGAGCCAACAAATTAAGAGCATTAAGAATTCAACGACCCAATTCACCATTGTCATAAATGTCCATCCTAACTTATACGTGTCTGACAGCTGGCTATCACTGCCGTCCTGTACTCTCATAATATAATCAGCTGGGTATAAACCTTTTTCTCTAGCAAATGCAAGTCTTTGGTTGGATTATTTCTAACAATAATAATAATTTTTCTAATATGCAAATTAATGCTAATAACTAAGATCCTTTTTAGCCGGCTGGGAATGAATGTTTAATCGAGGTCTGAAAACTTCGCGTACTGTAGAAAATGATTCTTAATGTAATCTGCGAGCTTAGTCGATTAAGTGTACGTATTAAATACATGTGCACACAAAATTGCTAAAAAATTTGACATCAAAACAGAGGTTTCTAAAATAAATTTAGACAAAGGATGATCCTCATTAGATTGATATGAATAAAACTGTATTTACATGGGAAGATTGCTTAAAAAATACTTTGACGGATTACAAGTCGAAAATTACAAAATCGGTTTTGTTATTCTCTGAAAGAATTTTTACATGAAGATTTGGTATTTTCCTCTTTCGTAAATTGAAAAAAATTTGCTGACTGTCTCAGGAATGTAGTCGCAACAGATTCAATTCCACAAAAGGTTGTTGAACTTATTGAGCGATATTCGACAGCATTATTTTTATGATTCGTGCATTGTATTGAAATTGATGGAACATGGAATAAATCTGTAATAACTGATCTAATAGCCCCCCTGCCTACAATCCATGGCAAGAGGTTCATCACCCTAATTAGTAATATTTTTATAAATTCCAGCTGCTAATTTATTGTCAGCTCACTCTCTCATTGACGGACGCTAAGCGTGGGATGATCTATTTCAGAAATTTCTGAATTATCAATATGGTTTCCTCCACTGGGGCATTACTTATCCTTGTAGTTGCGCATATTTCGAATGTAATTCAACATGGAATTAATAAGCAAAAACGGCATTAGTTTTGTGATTTAATTACTAAATTGATCGAATTTCAGGCGGACGATGCTATTTTCGAAAGTTTTCTGAAGGCAACTCCACTACTTCCGACAATCAAACCTCCAGATATTATCAAACCAGAAGAAGATCCCAACCCTACAAGAATTGAACAAGTGGAACACACGTCCAATTTTAATCCATCTACAGGGTCCTCAGGTGAATGATCTTATGTTTTAAAAATAAATTTAAAAAAATTAACTTTTCATTGATTTCTTTATCCGATTATGCTACCAGATTGCAGTGTAACAAAAGTAGATCTGGTAGCTGGAGACTATGGTATCATCACGACTCCAAACTATCCCGACAATTATCCAGGAAATCGATTATGCCAGTGGTACCTTGAGGTTGGAGACTTTCACAAGGGTTTACATCTTAAACCGGTCTGTATACTTCGTTATGTGATTTAAAACTATATGATTACATTTCAGACGGAACCAGACAGCAGAATCGAAGCAACTGTATTTGATCTTTTCACTCAACCTTGGTTCTTCACTTATTTCGACTACATCCAATTTTCCAGTGATGGAAACTTCACCAATGCCGAAAGGTGAGCTATATTGTGAATGAAATGTAAAATTTATCCTGGATAAGCTACAAATATAAAATATCTCAATATTCTCTGTTGTTTGTTATTGTGAATAGGATGACAGGAGACCTCAACTCGAGAACACCTTTTACGATCGTATCAAAGGAAAATAAATTGGGAATCCGATTCCGGTCTTCAACTCTCTTTAACTTCCGAGGCCTCAAAGTCCATTACCTGGTACGGGCGATACACAATTTTCGAAAGAAATAGATAATGATGAACCCTTATCTCTCAAAGAGGGTGTAAAACGACAATTTTTGACTCAGTTGTATCTTCAATCTTAAAAGCAGCTTCCTAAATTTTATGCTGGCACGAACATAATCTTGATTTATTCTATGAAGCTATTCTATGTCCTCAGGTCAAACCCATTGATCCTGTACAGGCTGATGCCCTCCGAGTATCATCCTATGATGGTAGTTATCTTATCAAAATATAAAATAACATTTTAAGTGAAACTAGTCTCAGATATATTTAATTTTTAAAAGGTATTTGCGGGCAATCTGAGCTTTTATTCCAAGACGACCAAACAACTCAAAGACCAGCGATTCCTGGTGTTTTACCCAACATTCCTATTCTGAATCCTGGTGGCTCCACAACCTCTTCACCCATTCGAAATTTTCTAGGACAGGAACAGTCGACTAAAGGACCTCTATATTGGCCACCTTCACTTACGGCTCACATTTCAATATTGGGCAGCGTGTATGATATTTTTAATTGATTTATTATTAACAACTTCCAACCTGGGACGCAAAAATTAGGTCAGAATGTGCATTGGTTTAATTGATTCAGGGCGGAGGGTCAATCAAATGAGCTAGACAATAATATTATTGGCCCTGGTCAAGCCCCTGAAGGAGCCTTCCCATGGATGGCTGCTTTACTTATTGTAAGTTTTTGTCACTTGTAAGATTTAATTTACACACTGGAGGTATCAAAATGTTTTAATAGGATGGAAGAAGCTTCTGCGGGGGCTCACTGATTGACAATTACCACATACTAACCGCGGCGCACTGCACAGAAGCGTACAGATTTCTAATTTATTGATAAATGTATACCGTAATGGACAATTAGCTCAAATCCAAATGCCTCATTCATTTTATTTTCAGAGCAACAAGAATTGTGGCAGTTGTTGGGACGAACAGTCTTAAGACACCTGATGCAGATCGCAAATTATTCAACATCACAAGGGAAGGAATATTCCAACATCCCAAGTACAATCCGAACACTCTGGCTTATGACATTTCAATCTTGAGATTGCCAGAACGGGTGGAATTTACCGGTAATTAAAAATTCTCACCTGCAAAGCTCAAACTAGAAATTAATCAATGTTTCTAATTTCTAATAACTTGAACTGCACATGTAGATAAAATTACGCCCATTTGTTTGCCCAATCGATTCCACAATGCTGAAACTTTCCAAAGTCAAGTTGTTCGTGTATCGGGATGGGGAAAACCTACCGACCGTAAAATTTATTTGATTTAAACTTTAAAAAAATGTTAGCTGAAGTAATACCGATTGAAATAGTCGAATTAATTTTGTAGGAGCATCATCCGTCAGTCCTGTCTTAAAAAATGTGACTATTGCTGTCATGTCAAACAGACAATGTCGGGCTGTATTCCGATCAATCATTACAGGAAATCAAATTTGTACAGCTACAAAGACAACCGTTTCTCCATGCCGAGGGGACTCAGGTAACTTAAAAACTATACTTACTTTAATTTTTTAAACTTAAAAATTAAATTTTATAGGCGGCCCGTTAATTGTAAGACAAGAATCTTCGGATGGAAAGCCATACTACATGCAAGTAGGTATCGTTTCCTTCGGTGGAAACTCTTGCGAGAGAGCCCTCCCAGTGGGCTTCACCCGAGTCACTGCTTTTATGGATTACGTCGCAACAGTCACAGGAAAGCCCTTCTAGTATTCATCAAAGACTTATAAATTGTAATTAGTTTTTTTGAAACGAAGTTCAGAAGTTGGCATAATTGGAATAAATCATTGATAAAAATTATTTAAATGGTTAACTATTTAATCGCATACAAATCGAATAAAAATAACCGGGTCATAAGAAATCACTCGAAATGCCAATGGTCAACTTAAGAAAATTGCAGACCGGTCTTTAAATAAACTTTTAGTAATTGAAACATAAAACGATGTAACAAAATAATTGTAATTAAAGGAAAATTTGTGCCAATTTGTTATTCCAACACATCAACAAATTTTTTTTACTTCAAGCTTTACAAATAATGTAATTAATCCCCATATCTGTTAATTACGCTGTTTACCCTCATGCGTGATTTAAAATTATTGTCATAAGTAGAGATGACAATGATCTTATTTTTTGAAACCCATGTCAAGGATAATCTGAGGGGCATAATACGTGCGACATAAATATTTATGTGGGGGTGCTCAGGGGTAAACTGTATAAATACAAATTAATTATGCATCCAGTCTTATATATATATTATTTACAAAACAACAGATTTCTGGATTCCATAATTAATTGGCTGATGCACTGGAACTTACTGTTTTAATCTCAGATTTTCAATACAATTATTTCATATTCAACACCAATCAAGAGTACATTACCTACCATTCTGCTCAATTACAATAAAATCCAGCTGCATCAATCTCATTGTAATGATTGTCCTTGAAACTCTGATGAAAGGTAAGCTTGAAATCCTACAACGGCCACCAAGATAGTCGTCCCAATCTTGCAGACATGATGTGGTCTCAAATTTTCATAACTGCCCTTGTGGCCTCCCAGAGTTCTTTTGTATGGTTTTCAGATTTAATATCTTCTTTGAAATCGATTGGTTATAATACAAGCTTGACATAATCTTTGAATATTAGGTGACAGCGGATTTGGCAGACGAATTCTTAGCCGCTATTCCACTTCACCCGACGATAAGAACCCCAGAGATCTTGACTCAGCGAGAAGATGAATCAAAAATTGAAGCCCTCAGCTTCAATGGCACATTTAAGGCATTTGATGGTACAAAACAATTTCTCTGAAAACCTACATCATTGACTCTGATATAAATTGAATGATGATAAATGAAAATACTAATTATTAAAATCATTTCCTATTCCTCAGGCTGCAGTGTAAATAAAAGTAACCTTGCGATTGGAGACTATGGTACGATTGCCACTCCTAATTACCCAAGAAATTACCCTGGTCGTACATCTTGTGAGTGGTACTTGGAGGTAAGTCCGGCATTCTTTATTTTAAGTTTTTTACGATATGTAGATTTTAATTTTGCTGGCACAATTCTGCACGCCCTGGTAAATTTATTTTATCTATAGCTTTCGATTAACGTCCTACACGAAGTGTCAATTTTTATTAGTAGACAAGATGTAAGATGTAACAAGATGTGAGATATAACAACTTACATATTTACGTATTTTGATCCTTAGAGTCCTCCAGGCACCCGAATTGAGGCTACAATTTTTGACCTCTTCACTCAGCCCTGGTTTTTCACTTACTTCGACTACGTTATGATTTCGAAGGATGGAGACTTTTCTAAAGTTGATAGGTTGATTAAAACTATATTAATTGTGATTACAGCGTAATGATTTGAATCTGTGATTAGAATGGCTGGGGATTTGAATACCAAAACTCCATTAACGATTTCATCAACAAATAACAAGCTGGGAGTCCGATTCCGTTCGTCTGCCTTATTTAACTTCAGAGGATTAAAAATCCAGTACTTGGTGAGACTGTTTCAGCAACGGTGCATGCAAATAAATTTTGCTTACCAATATGGATTACTAATATCTTTTATATTTATTTCATCAAGGTTAAACCTGAAGACGAAACGCTCCAGAAAGTACATCCCTCACCGTATGACCGTAAGTTTCAAAAATGTTGTTATTATCCACTCATATATAATTGAATCAATCAATTGTAATGATTGATTTTTCTCCAACAGAGATCTGTGGTCGATCAACTCTTTTGGGCTCGGAAGAGATCTCCATAGTCCAGTTGCCTAGTTTCCCTAGTATTAACCCCCCAACTATTCCAGTTTTACTTCCCACTACAGCTGAACCTATGGATTCCACCACACAGACTTCGAATAAATTCGAGACGGATGAGAACATTATCGGCCCAGATACGGCTTCCAAAGGCAGTTTCCCATGGATGGCTGCTCTGCTTATTGTAAGTTTTTAATTTTTCCAAATTTTGTTTTTCAGCCATTTCATTTGATACATTGTAGGATGGACGAAGCTTTTGCGGTGGCTCTTTGATCGACGACCAGCATGTACTTACAGGCACGACCTTATGACGTTAGGCTTTTTTCAAAGATTTTTGTTAAAACCATATAATTTAAAGATTTTTTATTGATTGTTGATAGCTGCACATTGTACGGATGGGTAAGTTCAGAAAAGAAATCTAATGCATAATGTAATTTGTACAGTTGTCTATCTGTAGTAGGTCTTTCATATGTTGTTTTTAATATTCAAAGAGCCAAGAAGATAACATTGCTGTTGGGAGCTTTGAACATCAAAGCTAAGAAGGACCAGGAACCCGACCGTGTGGTATTCAACTTGACCCGGGAGAACATCTTTCAGCATCCTAATTATAATCCTAACACAATATCTCATGATATTACTGTTCTGAAGCTCCCACAGAAGGTTCAGTTCAGCGGTAAGCAACAAGAAATGTTACTTCAACTAAACTGACTAAAATATTAAAATCCCTAGTCTAATTAATGACCATATTTTAGAAAATATTAAGCCCATATGTCTTCCCAACCGTTACTACACCTCTCAAACATTCGTTGGGGAAGATGTTCGAGTTTCCGGATGGGGAAAACCTTTGGATGCCGCACCAGGGATCAGCCCGGTACTGAAGAACACTACAGTTCAGGTCATGTCTAACGGTCAATGTAGAAGCTTCTTCAGAAGCCTTGTCACTGGAAATCTCATATGCGTGGCTACTAAGCTCGACGCATCCCCATGCCGAGGGGACTCAGGTAACTTTTTTTTTAAACTTTACTTACTGTACTTACTTTAATTTTTTAAACTTAAAAATTAAATTTTTACAGGGGGACCGTTGATTGTCAAGCAAACGAGTCCCCTCGGAGAGACTTTCTTCATGCAAGTTGGTATTGTTTCCTTTGGTGGAAATTCTTGCCAACGAGCCTTGCCCGTCGGGTTTACTAGGGTCACAGCTTTTCTCGATTACATCAATTCTGTTACTGATAAAAAATTGTGAGGCTCTTGAATTTCTGATTCAAGACATAATATGAGGTTAATAAAATTGCACGAGGAGCTGCGATTGATTTGATTGTGCATTATATGTTTATAATTTTATTCCGAAATCCTACTACTTGAGAAAGGGAAATTACGAAAATGATACAAATTTTCATGTAAATCCAGGAAGAGAAACGCCAAGGCCGCAAGGGATGCATATTTTAAACCAAACCAAATAAGTTCTTCTTAATTGCAGGAAGAGGGTCTTTGTCTTTGGAGGTAAAAGTTCTTCCATGTTTTCCTGATAGGATGTATTCCTCGGTTAAAAAGATCGAAGTGGTTTTAGTGGTAGTCGGTGATTTTGATCTGATTGGTTCAGAAGTCAAAACTTTATCCTTGTTTCCAGCACCAGAATTCTAAAAACCGAACGCATGAGACGAGTTGTTATTTATGAACATTAAAAACTTGTAGATAATAAATAATTAATCTCACAACAATTTTTCCGGGGCTTAACGGTTTCCGATCACGGGTGATTGGACGAGACTGAGCTCTGATGGACTTCTTTCGTTCCTCGAATAGCTTCTCCACACGAGCTTTTGACCCTTCGTGATCTTCTGGGCTGTCCTTGGGCTTAGAATGGCACCGATTTTCTGAAGCAACTGTTGCCTCCAATAAAGACTGGGGAATTACAACATCAAAAGGATTTCTGTTTCCAGTTGAAGGGCGTTTCGATCTGGGTTTTCGAGTCGTATCGTCATGTTTGATCTGCGATGTGGATGTCTGACTCAAAAATTTGGCTACACCTTTATTGACTTCCACTGTTGGTTTCTTTATGAGGTTTCTCCGATAGTTTAAAATTGAACGATTTTTTCTGGCAAGTACTGGACGAAGAAAAAACAGAACCTATAAAATCAAAGAAATATTTGTTTGTTCATTGAGTCGATTCTACCATCAACATCTAACAACTTTTATTTGGAAGACGGAAAATGAATGCACCTTCTCAATAGCCCCTGGCTTGTTCTCCATGACATCTCGCAATGTCTGCTTATCAATTTTGAGCCCTATTTTGTTCAAGACTCTGTTCCTAAGATGTTCCCAGTTATTTTCCTTGTTCTTTGTCGACAGCGCTGCATAGTAGTTGCGGACGTCCACGACCGCAGGAAGATAAGTATTGATGAGTTCAGCCATTAGAACTGAATACATTAAGTTCGGAGGAAGGAACCCAATCATTCATTCAATTCAATTAAGCAAATTTTAAACATTTTAGAATTTGAAACGGTTTCGTAAGCTAATTTCGTAATTCGTAAGTAACTGAAATGTACCTCCATCTGAGAAATCTCGGGCAATGTTTTTCTTAGGACGTGAGAATTCTAGGCTATCAATCCACGCGTAGAGATCAGCAATGTCATCTTCCTGTGGTCCTTCTGATGCGGTAAAGTTGCACAGCTTGTCTACTTGCATCTCCAACTCTGGGTCAAGCATTTTAGGTGCGATGTACTATAATATGTATGTAACAAAGTAGTAATGTTAACTAAAATTTTGGAATCGGGTAATTAAACCTCTAGAATTTTGGTTGATAGATTAGTGTGGAAATTGGTGTAATCCAAGGTTATGGATATTTTGTTTGTGCATCTTACAAAGATTGTTGTGACATTTTCTATTTCCATAGGGACTCATCTTCTTGTTTCGAACATTGCAAATATTAAATTCATGAACCACCGTGAAAATGCCTCAACTCAAGTTATGTAAAGTTATGTAAAGTGTCTATCGAAATTAACTTTACATAGCTTGGCCTCAATTGGAACTTATAAAATTGGAGTCTAACATAAAACATACATAAAATACTAAAAAAAATTGACATTGTAAATATATCCAATTTGCCAGGCACTGTTGACAAATGTGGACTAAAAAACTATGACTAATTCGAATATCTTACATCCTATGTCCATTAAATATGAGTGAATTTCAAATATGATATGAAAGAACAGGACAGCATTCCATGAGGAAGCTTACACAGGCACCCGCGTAAAGTTAGCCCAATAAAAACTCACAGGTGCAACTTCATATAGCCCGAGCCAGGTTTATAAAAAATTTCAAGCTTCTAAGCCAATTTAT
>JAQFYM010004886.1:0-14378 GCA_034694785.1 Agrenia bidenticulata
GTAGGAGATTTTGTCTAGACTGTGATTTGTTTCTGCATGAAACTTTACATTGCTGTCCTGGATGTTCATCTGTTCCTCTAGCTAACCAGCTTAATTTTTAACTATTATTAGTTTGCTGTATTTTCAAAATAAAGAAATTAACTTTCAATAATAATATTATATTGGGGTATATTGATTTTTATTTTCGCACTCTGTCGGCTAATACAAAACATGAATTAGAAACAATTTATTTTTCTAATATTAAAACAGTTCATACTTAAGTAAGCATAATGCATGTCAATTAACTTGACTTTAAAGCTTTAAAAAAATACAATAAAGCACACATAATTGCAGGGGTGGGCAAAATACTTTGAAAATACAAAATAGTATTTTTATTTTGTATTTTGGGCAACGCGTAGAGAAAGTATTTTGTATTTTGACGTTTCTAGAAAACGCAATTTGTATTTTGGCTTATCTACAAGACACAGAAGTCCATGGGTCAATGAGTCCATGCGTCTATGTATCAGCCGTTATCAACGCTTTCGATAACCTAACAGCTAATATCAACGTTTCCAATAACCCGAAGTAGCTGTCAAGCACGCGAGAACATACTATAAGAGAAAGTAAAAGCCCTGGTTCCAACCAAACCGATTACAGATCGATCTTCGTGGTAATATTCAGATTACCTTAAATTAGATTCCGATTCATTCAACTGGCTTTTTTCTTGAATCACAAAATTTATTTACCGAGATAGATTGCAGAACAGTATTCTTATAGATTTATCATACACAGGCCTTCAAAAGTAGACACTTCGCTTTAAAGATAGGTATTATCAATTATGCATAAACAATAAAGGTACTGAAGTATTTTTGTTGTTCACATGTTGGGCTGAAGATTCGAGAAGTTAATCCACAACCAAAACAGTAAAACACATTGACAAAATTCAATTTTTAGATCTTTCAGTCTTTATCTGTTGACTTAACATACATTCTTTCCAAAACCTTGGGTAGGTAATACATATATAAATGATGAATTAGTCAGGACGAATTCCTATCCCCCCGATTTCGCCAAACCTCTGTACAAATTAACAAAACTTCATAGTTCATTCGCAGGGAGGTTTTAAAAAACTAATAATAATAAATGGTGTCATAGTGTCATCTGATCACATTGTTCGAACACAAAAGCAGAAAATGAATTTATATAATTATAGCAGTCAAACTTCGAGCATTTTCGACTAATTATTAGAATAACCTTCATTAATACATTAAATGAAAAAAAGCTCCCAGTACAGAATTTATGGACAACAAATCAATTTGAGATGTCAGATTAGTTTTATTGGCTAGATATCCTTATTATGATTAAAGTCTCCAACGTGAAGACGGCTGTTCCTTCAATTACTGGAATTAATTTCGGATATAAATAACTGTTTTAAATCCGATTAGTTCGGACCGATTTATTTCGAGGGCTAGAAGATCGCTCTTCCTCTTTGTTGGATTTAGGACGATGAAGTTCGACAAATTTTGCAAGCTCCCTTGGCAATTCGTCAGATTTGTAGTATATATTATGGGAACACACAGCTCTGGCCGCAACACATTTTAAGGTTGTATGGTCGAGTGCTGAGAATCCCAAGTTAGGTTTGGATTGCAGAATGATTAATGGGCTTTGATTATAGTTGTCCAGTTGATCAACATGTGATCCATTGGCTAAAAGTAGCTCCACAATCTATGCATAGCCCATGGGTTAAATTAATTTAATTAATATTTAATTAACACCAATTGACAAATGATAAACCAATATCTATAAATTCAACCAGAAAAACAGTTAACTCGTACCTGGGGATTGAAATCCTCGTTTGCAACTACAAGGTGAAGTGGAGTTGCCCTGCTATCATTGATAGAGTTAACTTCTACACCACAATCGATTAGAAACTTGGCCACTTCCAAGCACGGGAAAAAAAAAACCTACGGACCAAGGAAATTTCATACGACTCATAAACTATGTCCAATTTCTATCTAAATAAGTTTTAAAAATTCATTATGCCAACCTGATTATCATCAGAAAAAAAATGACTTCGTACAATATTGTTGCGGCTCACAGACATATGTAGAAGTGTATCCCCATTACTACACATTCGTAAACCGAATCGCACAAGGATTTGTGTAACCTGAACAATTTAAAAAGAGATATTTCAACCATTACACATATTCGTTAATCGAATATAGTAGTTATTCTTGTGTGTACCTTAATTAGATACTTTGTTTGATCTGCATTCTTATTTGGTGCTTTGATAAGGAGGTATAATAAATGTGTGCAGCACCTTAAACATCTAAAACAAATGAAAACTTCAGCACAAGTTTAGTCCCTTAAACGAATTTCATTCCCTGGTAAACATATCACTCACCTGTCAAAACTTTCTTGCTGACGCTTAAAAACTGGTCGTACACGAACAAGTTCTGCACAACTTGGTAGATGATCAATAAGGAGTTGGAAAGTTCCCATTAAATCACTTACTTGTAAGGGATGAGTTGGTAAACTTCTATTAAGTTCTTTATTACGATCTAAGTCCAGGTATAATCTTATCTGCGCATAGAAAAATACGTTTTGATCATTCATCTAAGGCACGGTCAGAGTAAGTATCAGGCTAAGGCGAAGTAAGCATAAAAGAGTGAAATTAATACCAGTGCGAGGGCTGTAAAGCAAGTATCTCCATACAGTAGTGAGTCCTTTTGAATTCTCAATTGCAAAGCATATCTCCACAGTCTAATGCACATCAAATACTGAGAAGAATCTGCATATGCTGCACCTCGATACATGATTCGAAAAATCACGTCTTTATGAGCCAGTCCCAGAATTCTTTCTGCAATTAGAAGGCTGTTTATTCGCATCTGATCTAAATCAGTAGAGATTCCATCCAAGTCATCTCTCGTTTTGAACTCCTTAATTTCAATTTCATCACCTATTTCATAGTACATTCATACACTATTTTGATTTTAATAAACAGAAGCATTATAAAATCTTTAGTTAATACAAAGGCATTTTTAATCACCTTCGCCGGTCAAGATCTTGGAATATAATGGCGAATATGACAACTCGAGTTTTGGAAGTTCCGATTGTAGGTCGTAACGAATTTGTATAGCTTTTCTCCAGAAATAAAGGGCCATTTGTATATCATGATGTTCATCGAGAAAGGTTGAACCCATTAACTCATGCATATCCGCTCTTTTATCCCTCGAATATTCAGGTATATTATCCAGAAGAAAGTTGAAAATAGAAGTCGCCCCTTTGAGGCATGAGGTCTGAAGTGCATCATCACCGTAACGATTTTTGACAAAAGGACATGCACCATGAGCCAAAAGTAGCTTAGTTGTATCGAATCGATGCTCTTGAATAGCATAGTGCAATGCCGTTTTCAATTGTATGTCTTGAGCATTGACATTTGCTCCATGAGCAAGTAGATATTCGCATAATGGAGCACTTTGCACTGAATTGATGAGGCAAGTACCCCCTACAATGCAAATTAAATTAGCAATAACTACAATCGTAAGTCATGTCTCCCAATCAAGGGAATAGCTTACCATTGTAATTAGAAATTCCAATATCTGCTCCAGTATGTTCCACTAAATACTGGACGATATCGAAATGCGTCATGAAACAAGCACTTCTCACTGGTGTAGATCCTGTGTCACTCACACTATTTACATTAGCTCCATGCTTCACCAGACATTTTACTATATTAAGCCGTCCACAAACCGCCGCGCACCAGAGGGGACTAACGCAATGAGACGTTCTGTCATCAACCACTTCATATATCCCCTTTTGTTCCAGATCTAGTTCAAAAATTAAGAAACCATTGGTAAAAAACATTTAATAATGCTTCGCGGTTCAAATTAGAGACTTTATGGTTACGATGCTTTAAATAATCTGACATACATATGTATTCTACAGAATAAAATGCATGATTCAAGTCCTCTAGTAAATTTGAGTACAAAAACAACCAACTTGGATAATCCAATTACCTGCCCCACAAGTTTCTATCAAATACTCAACGATTTCGAGATTTCCTTTCTTACACGCGACGAACAAAGGGGCACACCCATCGAGTTTCCCAACAAAAGTTACAACTTCTTTTTTTTCAGCTTTGTCCAGTCGTTCTAGATTTGTCCGCGCAAGATAACTTAACCTCGCCCCTGGAGCCGCTGACCTCACCTCAAGGTGTAAATCTTCGCTGAGGGACTCCTTTGATCTTATTCCTGTTCCCGATGTTCCTTGAGATACTGCCTTGCTAAGGGTCCAAATATTTCTTAACATTTTGAATTTTTTATTAAGCTCCAATGAGTCCAAGGTGGAGGCAGTGGCCCTATTTCTAAACATTAAAAAGTTTTACATTACATTTTAATTCCCTTTTACCTTATTACTTAGGCTTAGATAATCGACTCCGACTAATTGTGCTATTTTCTTTGCCTACCTAATCGAATGAATCGAATCTAATTTGACAATATAATTTAGGATCTGGATGAGTAATGCGTTCATCCCAGTTGATCCCAGACTTAAATTACATTTTGATCAAAAAAAATTACTTGCCTAAGCTGTGTATCACAATTTCAAAACTGTCAACTAACTACACAATACACACAGTTATCACATTAAAGTTTAAAGTTTTTATTCACTTAAGCTTCCAGAGTCATCTGTCCAACCTCCTTATCAACCCAATTTTAAAAGCTAAAAAGTAGAGGCTTCGTACTATTTTAGTGTGTTGGGCCAAAAAATAGACTTTCCAAAACCCAAGATGCAATTGATACAATTAATAATATTTTAATTAAAAATCATAATTACCTAAATTCCAGTTAGTTCTTTGGTTCACAGCTGACAATCCACAGTAATAGCTCACACTAGAAATGTTGAAGCAAGAGCAAAATTAACAAAAAATGTTTTTTAACTAATCCCATTCACCATTATTCCTAAAAAGTAACTCTGTCATTGTAAATAAAAAATAAAATAAAGGGATATTCAATGATTAAATGATATTTTATGATATTAAAGAAGTTGAATTGAGCTTTAAAGTCTAGAGTGTGAACTATGTATGAGGAATGATCAATCTCACAGTTGCCTGAGTTGCCCTAATTTTCGAGTTCTTAATTGTTGTTGAGAATTGAGATTGAGATGAAGGTCAGCCAAAAGTTACTTCAACAAAACACACCAATGCACATTAATATAAAGAAAAAAACATTATTTACTATAGCACCACTCCTGTACTCTCTACCACACCACCACACATGATCAAGAACAGTTTTATACTTCCACAACTTCCACTCGACTCATCCCTCTATCCACTACTGCACCACTCTCACCCGAGATTGGGATAAAATAAGAATTTCACAAATACTAAAAAAAAAAAAATTGATAGTATGTATCAATGTATCCCTGCTTCTAACTTCACTGACAGAGTTGACATTGACACTCAAGTTCCTTTAAAATGTTAGTTAAAAAAATAATTCAGATAAGAGACCTGAGCAAAAGTTACACGTCGTCACCGATCAGATCACTCTCCATCTTCCGAACTTGGTTGGCCAATCGTCATACGCCCTCCATGAGCTACCGTTCATCATGGCATCTTAATAAGTAGATTACTATTCAATGCAGATCTTTCTTGAGAAATCATTTTCCAGTCATATATGAATAGTCAGTCGACGACACGAAGTCTGTCAAAAAGGAAGTGGCAGTAATTTTCAGTGTTGGGGATGCATGTGGATAATTTTTACATATAGAGTCGAAAATAAGGATCGAAGGGCTGCACCTGCGGTAGTCGACTGCAGAGAAGTCTGCGAGTCAATAAACGAGGAGCCAAAGATAATGGTAGTTGATAATCAATGAATGTTGACTGGGTAAGTGTACAGCCGCAGTCTTGAGAAACCTTGACTTCCTTTGCAGACTGGGACTTATTTCAGCAAACAAGAGGCTGTATGCAATGCGATAAGTAATCGTATACAGGCAATGAAGGATTCTAAGGAATCCGCTTAGTCTGAATGAGACTCCGACCGGGCGGTAGGCGGTTGTTAAGGAGGAATCAGAGAGTCCATTTGGTCTGGGGGCCGGGGGAGATCTAATATAAAATACCGGAATGTCTCAATACCAATGAAAACATGGTACCGAGAAAGCTAGTGTTTGCAGGTAGTCAACTATTAGATTCAGCCTAGAATCCAGTTACATCAACATGGATAGAATTCGTAGTGTGGATGTCGTACAAGGAGTGTGTAATATTGCTTGACTGACTGTTTACAAATAAAAACAATACGACATACGACTTTAATTTACGGAGAGTAGTACAATTTATGAATTAATAACTAACTAACCATTGGCATTAAGCTTTATTGTGACTTCAAATGACAACGGCATGAATGGGAATCTCCAGAATTCATTTTATCACAGTTTCAGATCTGTCTGTCATCTGTAGAATTTAAATGAAATGTTTTTGAAAGACCATGATGCATGGTAACTGGTAACGTTAAAACTTTACCGTGTATATATAATAGTGTAATTTTAGTACTTTCAGTAGTTTACGCTTCTAACTATTGCATTGTAATGGTTTTTCATTGAATTTTTTTCTTCCTAGCTCCCAGTAATTGATTTCAGCAATTGCTTTTGCTTGGATCAAAATGTTGATTTATCGTTGAATCCAAATATGCATTATGATTGTAAAAAGTAAGGACACATAACATAACATTTCAATGTTCATCTATCGTCATACGTCATATTGTTATGTAAATGTATTTTTCATCAGATATCAAACCTCACGGAAACAGATCTTAATAACTTCAAAAACAAAGACTTTATCATAAACTATAAATATAATATTGATGTTTACATAAAATTGGTATGAAGGGAAACCAGATTTTTCTTGTAGTTTCCACTTTTCAGTGGACATAATTTTCAAGTTTTTGCATGGCACCAACAAAAAGCTGTTTTTTTTAGAAAACTGAAAAGTTTGAAGTTAAGACAAAACACGCCTCGGGTTCAATAGGACGGCCAAGGGCCAAAATTTTGTCATTTTCAGCTTTGAAAATAGGATTTTCGGGGTTTGCGAGCAAATGCCGGTGACCCAGTCAAATTACTATACAAATGTGTACTTGCCACAGATTACGGCAACATACCTTGAATCGGATTGGTCAGTCTCATTTCAAAGAGTTAATCCATTTCGTTAAATCCACTAAAGTTTCTTTCTTTGCAGCTTGGGATATTTCATACTCAATTGATGTATCATGACAAAGCTCTAAAATTTCTATCGCTTCCTTTAAAATCTTCAATGTTAATTGAAGCTTACGGCGAAGATTCGCTGCTGTGCATTTTCTTTGTTCTTGAAGCCGACGGGCAAACATAACCTCTGCGGCCTGAAGTTCGTACAGTATCAGTCCTGCATAGTAAAATCAGAAAATCGAAATGCATAGAACATTTTCATTCAAATATAGGAATAAAATAGAAATACCATTGCAAAAATTTGGGTGACCTACCCCGTGTGACTGTATATCCAGGGGTCACGATATCTAGTACCTTCATCACATCACGACACAATTCTAATTTTCGATCGAGATTTTCTGGACTAAGATTTTCAAGAGTAACAGATTCTCTACCGTAAGCCTTGAATTTGAGGTGACAGTATATTTTTAATTAGGTATTCAAAGAAATTCTGTTTTGAAATTAATCGTCAGCTTACCTGGCAGAGATTGAACTTTACATCAAACGGGATATAATGCGTTGGGTGAAATAGTGTTTTACAATTTTGAAGAAATTGTTCAGAGCTTTGGATATTGTTTATTCGATCGACAACTTCCTGCCATTTCTCCAATTGGGACTCAACCGCATCTAGAGGAAATCTATCCATTTGGGAAAAATTTCAGAACATGATTTCAACCGTACAATGAAAAGCAATTCTGATTTTAAGTCGTACAAATAACCTGGATTCACAGATATTACACATCCAACTTTGAGACATGTCCTGAGCTCCCATATTTGTCACATCTCCCTTTCCACAGGACTGACATAAAAGTGTACCCATATTCGAACCAAGCTCCCTGGGATCCAAGCAACGTTTACATACGCATTCGAAAAATTTCGTTTCTAAAAGCATTTTTCTTCTCTGAGCGCTTGCCTGTGACACAATAATTTTACATAAGATCTGAAACCCTCAGATATTACATTTATCTGCCTTCAAATTAAAGATCTACCCGTCTCCCATTTTCTTGTGATTTCTTACCTCCAATGAAAATGCGTAGCAAATTTTTATAGGGTCTCCGGCTGGAATATCCACAGCGGCTCGAATTTCGAGAACACCAGTGGTTGGGTTTTCAAAACGAGTTGTGTTCGGAATGCAGTCGTGAGCCATCATCGCAGATCTTGGGTAAATTCCACGATATGAGGTATTTTCTCCCAACTCAAATGCATTTACTTCCAAAACACCACACACCTTGAATAAATTAAGAAATATAATTCTAAAAACTGATTTGATAATTTTTACTTTGAAAATATTATTCCATACCGTGTGTGTTTCTTCGTCTGTAAAAAACTCCTCAAGGCCCCAGTCTCTTCGAATAATATTTACAACATTTATTGTGTTTTCTCTCCAGAGTGGCAAAAGTTTTCGAATAGTGTTATGAGCTTCTAGGCTTATTAAGCATTTCCATGCTTCTGGGTTTTGATATTTTAGTAAAAGACCCCGTAGAACTGTCAATGCTCCAAATTCGCTGTTCCCTGATCTCATCGGAGGCTAGCAAATTTAAATTCCATTGGTATAAAAACAACTTTTTAAGTTTTTGAAATCCAATTTTTACACTACTGTATTTTTTTAAATTAAAAAATTACCAATTGCAATCAAAGCTGTGTAGCATGCATAATTTCACAAATATGGTTCAAACATTAAAATGTGTATTAATGGTGAACTACAGAACACACCCACCCATACAGGCTCTTTGAACGGCACTATATTAAAAAGCAAAAAATGCATACATATTTCAAGTAAAACATAAAATAACACACTGGAGTCGAAAAAAATATCAATGACAGCGTTGATAAAATTGTACATAAATTTAAGTTATACACCATGGCGTACCTTGACTTTTTTCTCCATAAAAAATTTGCACTCATCCACATGGAATATAGCGTCTGCACACTCCCTTGAGCAAATTGGCCAAAAACATCTTGGGCACATTTTCCTGTTGTAAATTACACGAGTTGAAGCAGATGAAAACGATAAATATAAAAGTACGAATCTCATAAACATTGTAAAACATCAATCTGATAAGATTTCTTGATTTTATGATTCGAAATCATTTCATGGATGAGTGCGAACCCCACCTGTCTTTACTATCTTTGAAATCTGAATGACAACCCACACATACAACGTCACTCGATCTCATCGGACCAGCTATTAAAAATCTTTCAGCAAGGATCAGCGTGCCTCTTTTTACAGATGTTTTCGTTTTCAGAAATCTGCAAAAACAGAAGTCAACAGTTATGATTGAATTAGTATGTCATCAATCTACCGACATTTCACTTTTATTAGTTTACAAGTTTACACCCTAGTCCCATGTATTTTTGACTGTCGGGCTCATCGCCTCATTTATTCATTGGAAACGAAAAACGAATAAGAGATGTTTGGCTAGAATTTTAAGTGGTATGCACAGTGGAACTTTTCTTTAATTTCCCAGAGCTTCTACGTAATTTAATAATTTACCCTCTTACTTGCAGACTCTAGATTTCTCAACACAACTGGTAATTTTATCATTTTTTTAAAATTGATTTAAGTTTAATTCTTTGAATGTGATTGAGAGAGTGAATTCCTGTCCATTGCCAGTAGTGCTTAAAGGAGGAAAGTAAGTAATGGATAAATCCTCTGACTAGACATTGAAGTGATTCTATGAAACACATGAAGAGAAACCTAAATTTCTGCAAATGAAACTGCAGAACAATCTTAATGGAAAAGAGGGTTGCTTGCAATTCAATGGAGAGTGTATTTTAAATGAAACATAAAAATAGTTCCAATTAAAAATAGTTGCCAACCAATTTCTTCAATGCATATCACTGAGAAGAGAAAGTTTGGGGAACATCAAGTAAGGGGATAGTTCAATTCCTTTTACCTTCCATATATTGGTGATATTTCACATGCAAAGATGTCAGATTCAAAATTTTCTGGACTTGTGTGTCCAGAGGAACTTGAGCATGAAGGTGTCTGTTCTTCATCAATTTTTCCCTGCAAGTAATCAATGAGTCAATGTTCTATTTAAAACCATTATTTTATACTTAACTTCCTTCATCCTTATTCCTTAGCACTCTGTGTCAGAATACTCTAAAAATATTCTTCTGACCGTTAAATCTCAATTTTCAATAATTATGCCTTAAATCTTTGTGATTAAGTGCTTAAATAAAACTTAAGCTGAAAATTCTACCAATAATACGGCTCAATAATGATAAAGATTATTACCTTGGATTTCTTCTTTCTGCCCATTTTATTTATAACTTAAAAGATTTACAGCCTCACTTCTATCCGACTTTTCACCCCACTTATTAGTATCGACTGAATAGTTTTGCTAGTTGTTATTGATTGATGATGATATGTATAGACACAAGACTTGAGTGGTTTGATGGATTTCAGGATTCAATGAATGTTAAAAAAATCTGTAAACTGTCTTGCAAACGTGAACCTTGGGTAATGTGTTCTCAATGTTTGGAACTAGAATTGTAATCCCGGCAGTTTCTTTCATTGAAAGGTTGAGAATGAGTAGAGATGCTGTTACGTTGAATATAGTTTGAAGTTTGACTCTCCCAGCTTGGTTGTGAGAAACAGAAAAGAAGGTTTTACAATTCTTGCCAAAAATAAACTTGCATTAAAAGATCAACTTCAAAGAGAACTCAAACCTTTTCGACTATCACTGTTCCGGATTTACTGAAGATATCAGGATTGAGTCACACCAGACTGGAAGAGTATGCACCTTTTCTAGTATTAGATAATATCGAATTCATAGAGCATCTGTTATAGCATTTAGGTGATGCTTCCGAACACAAATGCTTCATTACTTCCCTCTACGATCTTTCTCATTGCCTTTGTTAGCTAGCCAAGATATTGAGCAGTTGACTTGTTTATTACAAGATTTGGGTGAATGCTTGTTATACATTATCATGTGAATATGATACACACACACTTTGGTATTTTGATTACGGTTGATGTACCCAACTTTGCCGTTTTAAAACTGATACTGAGTTCTGACAATAATGCCGTCATGTTTTACCAACAAATACAAGCTACTGGCTACACTGGTTCATCTACTTTGTTCTGCCATTGAAAGAAAGGGAGTTTATTGATCTTTGGATTAATTTTTATAGGACTTCATTATCGAGTTCGACTAAAATCAACTAAGGTCACGTGTTTATTTCTATAATTTGCTTTGTAAAAAATGTAGGGTTTTTAATTAATTTAGAATAGTGTATGAGAGAGGGTTCTACACTAAAGGAAGCATACTTTTTATGAATTGGAATACTTACTCGATTGATCGTTTTCATTCTGAAGTTTTTAATTTCACCACAGAAATCCAATCAAAATATCCACTAAAAAACTTTCGTTGAAACTATAAAAATGTTCAAATCCTTTAAACAAAATCATATACTTAATAAAGAAAATAAATTGATTCATGTTGATCGTCGATGCAAACATTCCTCCCCTTCATCTATGCAGATTTTTCTTCAAATAGACTGGTATAAACTCCCACACAGCGACGAAAATCAACTACATTGTTTTGCACATCCATTGCCAAACTTATTCAAATGGGATGTTTTTAGGAATTAAATAAATAGATGAAATTCTTTTTCTATCTAAAAAAAATGGTAGTGTCACCTTTTCATGCCAAAAATCTTCATGGTGTACAGAATGTCGAACAACAGATTAGGGAAATATTTTATCATTCTATTTTCAGCTAATCAAAATACCTCAACAGCCTGGACTACAAGATTTCCTAACGGTGCAATCCCGTTCTATTTTTCGAAACCGAAAACCCCAGTTTATATATCATTCCGTTAATTCCGTGGTTCTCTTCAATTCTTGGACTAATTCACCCAGGGAATGGAATTGCTATCTCAAAATCTATTTCTTCAATGCTTGTAATGAAAATGAAATTAGTCAGCAATGATTTTGATGTGATCTTTTCGGGCTAAAATTAAAATTGTAACGCACGTTTCCAATGAATTCAATGACCAAAGATATAAAAGTATTTAGACATGTACTTGAATTTTAAGGATCGTTATTAAATTGAATTACTATTTCTATATGATTTAATTGAATAGATAATTAGCCATACATAATATTTATTTATTTCATACCAAAACACTTTGTTTTGAAACAATATTAAGAAATTACTTAAAAATTAAGATGTAAACAAGTAAACGATCAATACTTAAACGATTTATAAAATACTTTAGATTCCTTGAATGACTTTCATCAGCATCAGCTATGTCCATCCTGTTCCATAAAGATTGTTCAGGTCATCATCCGAGTCGGTCTTATTTTAATCGCCATTTTCGGATGACTCATCCGATTCCTCACTGCTGTAGCCCTCATCTTCATCCTCGTTGTCAAGACCTTCGTCAGATCCATTAGCTTTATCCGACGTCTTTTCGTAATCCAAGAGGATATTGTAATTTAGATTGGGTACGAAATCAATTGATTTTTTAAGGGCGTTCACATCACAGCAATATGTATAGCCTCTTTTTATGACGGTTGTATCAAACCGAATCCATGGTATTTGATCACAAATGTTAGGGCACAATAAATCCTGGTTGGTAATCTTCTGCCAAGGATTATTTATTTGAACAACAGCTACGGCTGCCTTCCTAGCCTCATCGTAAACGACTTTCCACATAAACCTTCACACAAAAAAGATTAAATTCTTCAAGACTATTGTAACATTCCTCTCGAGTGTAATTGTGATTACTTACTTTGGCACAGGCAGTCTATGATTAGCATCCTCGGCAGAATTTTGTTCATCTGGGTTCATCCATATATCAACAGGATTGTTATTTTTATCATTAAGCTGTAAAACTCCATACGTTCCTGTCCAGATCTTTAATTTGGTATTTAAGGTTTCAGCGAGTTTTCTCACGGAGGATTCTACCCTCTGGGAATAATATTTTTGCAGAGTTTAGGCATCATTTTCATCTTAAAATTAATTTATACGTGGCTACGTACAGTACATATAATAAAATAAAATATAGTTTCATAATGAGTATATACATTTAAAAAAGAATACCTCCCAATTCCCTGCATTTAAGATTTGCCACTGTGGTACTGCATTTATATAGTAAAACGTTGCATCCTTTTCAAATTTATAAATTGGGTCGCCATTAGGAAAAAGGTGACCTCTGGAGAAATAATACTGTTGGGATGGAACGTACTTCTTAACCAAGTCTTCTGACCCAATCTAACAATTTGATGCATGGAAGATTTAATAGAAATCAACATTTTCTTTTAAGATTTAATCGAAACTACTTACCAATTTCACTAGGGATGTATCTTGGTTGTCCCTTTTGTACGCTTGGTTCACATCAAATGGGAAAACATCAGTGTCCTTAAATTGAGGCCTAGGACTCCCACTTTCCAAGTCTCCATTTGATATTGCTTTACCATCAATGTAACTCTGCGAGTACAAAGTTACTGAGGTCGTCTCATTGTGACACACGGTGTACAGAACATAACTAAAGGGAAAAAAAAAAATAAGTATATTAACTTTTTCATTTTGTGTAGAAAGCTTGTGTGTTTAAATTTTGCACTTACGGTTTATTCACATTATTTCCAAAATATATATCAAGATTTGTTGCATTATTGTAACAAGTTCCATTCCGAATGACTTCCGATCTAGGTTTAGTATCTCTAATACAATCGATATCACCCTGCCGAATTATGGTATTCCTTTCCTACAGAATTCAAAAACTACATATGATTCCACTTGTTAATGAACAACTTTTAAAATCTTAAAATTGTTTATTGAAACAAGCTATTCTAGTTAAGTACTTACAGCTGTAACGAGACGTCCACCACTACATTCCAAATCCAATGACCCTACTTCAAACCGTCTTAGAATGTCCCGTTGTTCCGAACAATCAAGTCGAAAGGATTTTCCACTGTGGACCATGTAACGTTTTCCTGAGAAGTTAGGATCAACCACAGAATCCTCTAAACTTAGATTTACTAATACTCTCTGGTCGAATTCAAGAAAACAAGGTCTATCCAAGGACGCTCCTGAAATGTGCAATGCAATATACAATATACAATTTAGTATTACTGATAAGGGAATTACTGATTTGTGTGACTGATTTTGAGGGAGGGCTGAGTATTACCTATCTTGTATGGGAATTGGCCTTCT
>JAQFYM010004887.1:0-14375 GCA_034694785.1 Agrenia bidenticulata
TGTTGTTAATTTCCTTGTTCTTCTTCTTCTTGATTTCTTCTAATAATCACAAATCCATAAAAAGCATGAAAAAATTTAGTGAATGTAGAAAAATAAGAAGCAAAAAGTGAAATCCGAGTAAACAGTGTGTCTTATTTTTTTACATTGACAGTGAATATATGTGTTGAAAATACTTTTGAGACATTATATTTTTTCTATGCCCAGCTTAAGGGGACAATTTTCAACGGAGGACTATATTTTATACGACGGGGGGGGGGGTTTCGTATAAAATATGGTCCCCCGTTGAAATATGTCCTTATAACTTGGGCGTAGAAAACAAATAAATTTCGCTAGATGTAAAACTGAGCATATAAACGTACAGAACTTCAAAATATACGATATGTTACGTACTCAAAATTATAAGTTTATTTTCTATCCTTCGACTATCACTAAATATTTATAAATTTTCTTCGAATTTTGGATTTACAGAGAAAGGAGAACAAAGGAGAAAATAAGAAAACCAATTAAAACACATGAAAATGGAAATGGGCTATAGAAAAAAGCAAAATACTAATAAAAATCAAGCATAAAGAAACAGTTTCACTTTTTAATAACTCGTGAACTTCGTCATAAAATCAAAAAGAAATGAAAAATCAAACATTATGAACTCAACGAAAGAAAGGCTAATATAAGTATAATTAAACGTCATTATAACAAAAAATGTTTAACTTTTTATTAATAAAACGTCAATAAATAAAAAGACTTAAATATTACTATTCAACAATACATGAACTATTTTATTTCATTTGCAGTGAAAGGTTAAAAAATGAACATGTATTCAGAAGTCAAAACATACTTTAAGTTCGTTTACCCAAAGTCTGGCTATAACAAATTTGATTACAGTGATAACATACATAACGAATGGTTTTAATTTAAAAAACTAGCAAAAACTGGTAAAAAGTCATAAGTCAAAAAAACATCACTAACAAAAAAAGCAACGAAAACGATAAAAATGTAATTTTATATATCTTATGAATATCGTTAATATTTTATACGTAATAAACTAAAATCGTATGCGAAAATGAAATCATAATAAGACGACTGTATTCTATTCTATCAATAAATAAAAGAAATGTGTTATTACACTTTTATAAATTGAAATACACAGGGTATGTAATGATGCGTGTAAACCATAAACCTAAAAACGTAAGTCTTAACAATACAATACAACATTTTATAATCGTAGCATTGCTTAAAAAATGCTAAAAAATAAAAAAATAACTATTACAAAAAATCTGACTAACATAATAGCAAAGAAGACATCCGAAAAGCCTATAATACCGAATACACAGTAAAAGTAAATATCTTACTTTAACTGAAAGTAAGTTGCCCGTAAATACCTCAAGGTTGGATTTCTTTCCGATAAAAATACCTGACAAGTGTTCTTATTGACACTTTTGACATAAAGTTTTTTTTCATATACAGATTACCTTATATTGCAAATATTAATATGCAGTTTTTTATGGCTTATATTGAAAGCCAAAATGGCGGTTAATATTATGGGTCTTTAGAATTGTAGTTTCATTCTTGCCAATTTTACATACACTCATTGGGTTTGTGCGAATTTAGATTATAAAAAAAATTGTGCGGTAATGAACTCTTATATATTAGATAAAACTAAAACTAACCTATAAATTTTAAAAAGACTAGGAGACACATTTTTATTGTATACGATTGCCCATGAGAGGGTGTTTGTACGAAAAGATGCTTATAATTGCGGGGTTTTTATATGTGCATTATTTTCACATGCATTTCTATGATTCGGTTTTTCCAGATTGCAATCCTAAAGAATATAGAAGTACTACAAAAATTATTAGACTCGGAAGTTCTGCTAAATAATTAGTGGATGTATTGTTGAATAGTAATATTTAATTCTTTTTATTTATTGATGTTTTATTTATAAGAAGTTAAACATTTTTTGTTATAATGACTTAAATTATACTTATATTAGCCTTATCTTTCGTGAGTTCATAATGTTCGATCTTTCATTTCTTTTTGATTTTATGACGAAGTTATGGAGTTTTTTAAAAGGTTATACTGTTTCTTTATGCTTGATTTTTATAAGTATTGTGCTTTTTTCTATTCCCCATTTCCATTTTCATGTGTTTAAATGGTTTTCTTATTTTCTCCTTTGTTCTCCTTTCTCTGTAAATCCAAAATTCGAAGAAAATTTAGATATATTTAGTGATAGTCGAAGATTAGAAAATAAACTTATAATTTTGAGTACGTAACATATTGTATTTTTCAAAGTTATGTACGTCTATATGCTCAGTTTTACATCTAGCAAAATTTATTTTTTTTCTACGCCCAAGTTATAAGGACATATTTCAACGGGGGACCAAATTTTATACGACAGGGGGGGCTATTCTTCAGTTTTACCACGTATTTAATTACCTAAATCTTATTTTTTTTCTCCTACTGTAGAGGGGTTCGGGAAGATCCTTAGGCGCGTTGGCTCAGATAGTATAAATTTTCCAGATGCCTCTATTTTTGCCCCCCATCCTTCAGCGACTTTCTTTCGTAGAAAGTTAATTGCTTCGATTCCAGAAAGAATTCCATTTCGCGTTTGGACCACGATCGATGTCTGTTGTTTGGTTCCCATGGTTGAACTAATTGCCCTTTGGTGGGTCTGTGGATTATTCCCTTTACCCACAACCTGGTTACGGACTCCAAATAGATTTTTGCATGTCAGGTGTTGCTCTCTAATTATATGGCTATGTGGATATCCTAGTGGAAAGGTACGCTTACAAGCACAGCAACAATTAAAATTAGGTTTCCCTTCATCCTTGTTGTTCGCTACTGATTCTCCCCACTTCTTAACTGTATCAACAAATTCCCTATTTGAAAACCCCTCTAATGCCCAGTCTCCTAATTCATTTATCGGAAAACGCAAATTTAAATCTAGAATAGATTGTAATAGAAGAGGAAAATATGAACAATCCTTTTCGCATGAACTACCGTTAGCTCTTATTATCCCCATTTTGCTATAAAATGGTACTTCTGTCGATTCATTACTTGTCAATCGTGATGCTCCTACGTAAAATAATACCCATAAGAAGTATGCCTTTAAGTGCACCCCAGTACTTGTATCTCTTTTTTCTAACATATTCTCACTTGCAGAAACTAATTTATTGTATACCCCTTGTTGCATAACTTATTGGAAACCAACGTATTTAAATCTTTTTTTTGATGTAGCCTCTATAAATGGTTAATTGACATAAATTAGTTTTTAAAATAGCAAATAGATCTAATCAATATGTTTGTATTATATTAGGATTATACGATGGAAATTCCAAAATATTGAGTCTTTAAACACCATTTTCATGTTTATTAACGCCAGTTAGATTACGGATCTCCAGTCTTGAGATCGCGAATCTCAAGACTCGAGGGAATTTTTTATGAAAAAAGGAAGTCGAGATTCTTGAGATATCTCGAAAGTCTTGATTTTATGAACTTTGATAAAAACGGTATATTAAACTAACATTTTTCTGTGTCGGTCTTAGTATGGGCAATATATATCAGTTTTTGTATTGATTACATAGGGCCTGTATTATTTTCTACCAGTGGGTAAATCGCTAGTTTAAAAACAATAGGAAAAAATAACCGCGGGTATTTTGTAGAAATTGGCACCCATGGGTAGAGGCACAAACATACCGACGACTCTACTCTTCCCATTATTCAGACATGGTGTACTCTACCCACCCATGATTACCCATGGGTACGAATAAAATTTTAATTGTACAAAAAAAACATACAAAAACGACTTAAGTATATGCTTTTCTAAAAATAAGCGCTGTTTTTATGTAAAAAATACTATTTTACATAAAATATGGAGTGTATGTTTACACGCATAAAAATAAACGATTTATCGTGTATGCTTCTTTCCGAAAAACAAGATTTATTTAATTTTTTGTAATTATTTATGAGATTTATAATAGTAATTATAATAATAAGCGTCTTATACTTAATAAAAATGATTTCCTAGGCTTTTTGGTCCATAAAACGTAAAAAATAGTCACAGCGGCGCAACTTGCTTTATGAAAAAAGCCTATTGTTACGTTTTTATAATACGAAACATATTTTAACATTTCACTTAAAACCTCAACCTTTTAAACAACAAGCAATGACCTATAGTATGTATTCTTTATATAATAGAGGGTTATTATATTTTCATATACTATTTTACTAAAAATTCAGATTTACATAATAATTTTTTGTATTGTCATTAATAAAAAATGCGCGAAATGATTATGAGCTAAATTAATTTTACTTGCAAGTATTAATAACAAATACAAAAAGCCTTTGACTTATTATTATATGGAATTGACTAATAAAACATCATATTATTTATTTATCGCAAAACGCCTAATGTTTTTTAAAATTAAAAAAATATTAATATATTTATTTACTGTTTTAGTTATATACGTTGCTATTACAAAAAAAAATTACGTGTCTACAAATATCTTATGAGTCGTACAAATTTTATTATTTTACATACATGGTAAAATTTAAATTTCGTTTTTTTAGCAGATAAGTCATAAATTATAAAAAAAAAAAATTGGTATCATAAAACCAAAAATATTTTTAAGATAAGTAAATTAAAAAACTATTCATTTATTAAATAGTTAAATGATATAGTTATTTTTTTATATATTTTTTTATTATTTTAATATCGTTAGGAAAAACAGTTTTAAATATTACGAAAAAATGGGTAGAAATGGGTAGGTTAGATGCTCTGGTTATTTTTAATTGTTTGCAACTCTACTTTACTTCACCAGTATCCACTAGTAACTCATGGGTAATGTTTAGAGTGGGTATGGGTGCCCATCCCTAGTATTTTGGGCTTAAAGTTGATTTATGTGTAATATTTTTTACCTGCGGTCTATTCATGTATCCGCTGGTATTTTGTTACCCTTTATAAGCCCGTTGGTATTTTTTTACCCACAAGGTTAAATCTGTTTTTTCTCTTTTCATTAAATTAAATAAAAAATTGATGATAGAAGATAAAAAACTTTTTTAGTAAAAAATTAATACAAAGCCATTTTCTATCAATATGTATATTTTATTATAGATACAATGGTTTTACTATATTTTCTACCCTCCAAGACGATTTAAACCCCCATTGTTTAAGGGTACTACTATTAATGCTCTGTACCTAGGGTGTCCCCTAAACCGGGTTTTTTTAGTCTTCGGATACACCTGTTATATAATAATAAATCCACGTGATACGGGTATCCGCCTTTTTAAAATACTAATATAAAAACGTAAGAATTTTTATTGTTTAAAGTTTAAACATAAATACACACTTACAGATATAAATTTTTATATGTAAAAAGTTGTATGCTTTTGCGTTAAGTAGTAAAATATTTTCCTTTTTTTGAGAAATTTAATTAAAACGGCTTGTATTCTACGATCTTATTGTATCGTACTTAATTTGACATATACATACATTTAAAAGCCATTATTAGAAAAATCCTTAGTTTAACTTTGTTTGCCTTTCAATTATGCCAATGTAAGTATTATTTTGTTTTGCACAAGTTTACATAATTAAAATTTATAGTAATGCGCATTATTCGTATTTTTTATTTTATAAAATGCAGTGGCTTAGTACAATTGAAAATGAAAAGTATATGTACAAAGACATGATTTTCATGCACGACTACGTATTAATAATAACTTACTAAAGTGTAAGAACATTCACAAATTTTTCTTTTATGTAATTCTGTTATAAAGAAACGGGCTCACTCATTACAAGTAAGCATTTATATAGTAAAAAATCAAACGCATGGGTTTTATAACTAGTCGTTGCCTTTTATCTATAAAAAAGCAATTCTGTCTAAACTTATGCTTTATTTTTTGATTCTAATTAAGTTGAATATAAAAATGTCAGTAATTATTTTCTTCAGCACAATTTTAAAAAAATATAATTTTTTTATAATAAATACACATTTTTACTTGATATGCTTGTATTTTTGTTTTTTTTGTTGTGCGTGTTAACCTAAAAATGATAAAAAAACGCAAACACCTGGTTAACCGTCGCACCGGTTAATCGACATTAAGAATTCAACCCCCCCCCAAAAAAAAGATAATTGTGTCCCTCTTATATAAGAACCGTAATATATATGTGTTGCTGATGTTTCGAACGTATAAAGAAAATGAAGATAAAGTGAGGACATGATGATGCTTAACAATAATGGACGGAAAGGTTTTTTGGGTAACTTGTGAAACCTATCTATAAGATAGAGCAGTGGTTCTGAACATGGCTCAAAACGAGCCATCAATCATTTTTTGAGCCCTCAAATGGATCAAAATGGACCAAACACAAATGAATAAATAATCACAAATTTTAAGCATGAATGTCAGCAATAATAAAAAAAGATGACATCCAAATAGTGATACAGTAAATAACTTTGGCAGTAATAATCTTCAAATTATTATATGGAAGTTTGTGTAATTTTGATGATTCTCTATAAAGTTATCTCAATGTCTCTACACTGAGAAGAATTTCACATTTATTTCCTTTGCTTAATTTCTTAGGATATACATGCGAGTCGTATAATTCCATGATAAAAGTACAACCAAGATGAAAAAAAGAGAATTTAAAAGATGAAATAATAAAGGCCAAAACGTGGTTATTCCTAAGGAATATAGATTAATAAAAGGCAAATTAGTATTTATTGGATGTAATATTTTTTATAATTTTGTTTCCTAGCATCTACTAGTTTGCATTCATTTTTGATTTTACAAAAACTTCCTAGATGCCGAAGTATTGACAGATGCTTTTGTTTTACATGCATTATAGGTTTCGGTGTGTCTTTTGGTTAGCCATTGTCTGAATTATCTTTCATTTATAAATTTAAATCATGGCTCAAATTATAGCCCTGAATTTAGGGGGCTCAAAAATAATGAAATGTTCAGAACCACTGAGATAGAGTGTATTTTTAGTTTTTATGATGTAAGTGTCACTAAAAAAAACAACACATTTTTAAAAATGTTTGTAAAATTTATTTTATTTTTTGTCTTTATTATGTTTGTTTTTTACCTATACCGAAACAGTGGTAGAGGAAAATCTAAAATGTCTTTAGGGGGTCAAAAATAGTAATTCCAATACAATTACATGCATTTCATGTAAAAATACGGTTGTAGGTAAAAACAAATAAATCCGTGGGTTTCTTTTTACACGCAGGTACCTAAATGGCATATTACCCGCAGGTAAATAGTTATGTTTTTAATAATGGGTAAATGTTTTAGGCGCGAGTAAAAATAAATTGCTCGTAGTCGTATTAAATTTGTTGTATATCTACTTTTAATTAAATTTCAAAACGCCTAAATTTGTGCATTTGAAATGTATTTTTATGAAAAAATACTAAAAAATTAGTACATACGAGTTGCCAAGGCATTAATAATACAAAAAACATTTTTTTCTTCTATTTGAATGTTTAAATTTATATAAAAAAATCAAATGTTTTTTTAAGGAAGATTAATTGACAGTCAAGTATAATTATTAAGAAGCTCTTGCATTGTGAGTAAGTTTTACAAGTATAAATTACATGTACAAATACCGGTATATCTTTATGGGAACCCAAATTTGCACTAAATCTGCATTTTACAACAGAAAAAAGAATAAAAAAGCGCAGAAATGCAAATTTTGCAAGAAATGGTCGGGATAAGTAACAAAAATATAAAAACTAACATAAAAAAAGCTTAAAAAACATAATTGATAGTAATAGAAGCTAGAAACCTAAAAATGAAACGTCTAAATAAATTATTTTAGATAAAGATTATACTTTCATTGATTTTCTTATTGTTAATTATATTGTCATAATAGGTCTTTGAAAGCTTAAAAAGATACAATAATTTTAGTAGTTTTCATTTATACAGTGGAATCTTAGCTTCCAGAAATGTGCTGTATATGGTTTATCCTTATTTTACATAGACATCGTTTGTATCATAAACTTTTACAATGAATAATTAAAGTAACCTATGAAGTTATGTTTTGTTCTACACTGTCTCACATTCCCTTGCATGTTTTTTTTATACATGTTTTGAGATTTCAAGATAAGAATCGATGAAAAATTCCCTTTTCGAAGATGCTACTTTGTCACAAAAGATATAAATAAGCTTATTTGACAGAAAGTAAGACTTAATACCGGAATAGTTTTTACAATTTATAAATAGCTGATTTTAGTATTTTATCTCTGTTTCTCTTTGGCATTTTCCAAGGTGAAAATAAAAATTGAAAAATACAAGAAATTGCAGAAATTGCATTTGTAATTGCAAATTTTGCATTGGTTGCCCTAGTAATTATAAACATACTACTGCTATATAGAATACAATTAGATTTACACGAATACATTGTATCTTCTATAAATTGTTAATTTGACCACAGTGTTATGTAAAATAAATCTTATAAATTTAAAGTATTGTTTGATAAAAGTTTACAGCTATTCAGTTGGCGTATATTATTGTCTTGTAAACCATTATATATCTTTTTATGAGTAAACTTAAATACCAGTTGCATAATAGTCGCAAAAAACTATACACTTGTACACTTTAAGATTTTTATTGTGATATTTTGCAGGGGTTCCGTATATGTTAGGGAAAAAATAGAGAATTAATAAAAATATTTTCCCACCATAGGGCCTTATGGAAAGTATGGTACACCGAAATCTGCGTTTTTTTTATAATTAAGCATGTAATGGTCCCAAAAGTCATTACACATTTTCCATTCCAGAACTTAATACTTTTTTTCCTTGTAAACTATATGCCTTTTTAGGTGAAAAATAATTTTAATAAAGTTACCACCATTCGTACTCTATATAAAATGCTATAGCATTTTATTGTATATATTAAAAGAAAGTAAGAAAAAGTGCAAATCATATAAAAAAAATTACATTTTTTTTTGCAAGTAAAATTTAAGACATAAAGTGAATGAATAATAAACTCAGAAATTTGAAACCAGTTTATGATTTTTGTACAGTATCATCTTAAATTAAACAATAATTTGTTAATTTTTATAGATATACATGCATAGAACGTTAATTGCGCGTTTTTTATTTAATAATTTATTGCTTTTTTTTTATTTTTATATCACAAAACAGTAAAAAGAGTTTTACTAAGAAATAAAAATATTTAAAATATAAATAAAACACAGAAGAAATGATTTGCGTTTCAAAACCTCAAAAAAATGTAATTTTTATTTCTTTATGTATAAAATAAGTTTTAGTTTCTGAAATCAGCTTAAAAGACAACATCTGTTACCTTTTTTACAATATACAAAAGTATTTCATCTGATTTTCAGAATGCTTTACCTACCTCAGTAACAAAGTAAACATATTGTTTTGTATGTATTTCTATTATACAGGCTTTATTATTTGCTTGTAATACAAAAAAAAACGCAATTTTGTAGACGACGATAGCCTGTATGTATTACATGATTTTTGAATATGTAATAAAATGAAATTTACAAGAAAGGCAATAATAGATATATATTGGATGAAACACCGATGCTGTTTTGTAATATTACAACCAGGTTTATATTCACTGACATATTTTTAAATATATATTGCAAAAAAGTTACTTTCTAATTTATAAAAAAAAAAATGATTTTTTTTGCTTAAATTAACTATTAACCTTTCAGGCACTGGAGATATTTTCAACCCCCTCAAAAATTATCAGAGCTAAATATTTATTTAATCCAATTTTATGTAACCGTAGTTCTTGTAAATTATGCAATATCGTTTTAAAATAAGAAAATTCGGGCTTATCAATACATCAGATACAATATAATGAGTATAAATACTTTATTATATGTTTTATTTAGATTTAAAGTTCGTATATAAGTATGATACGGTTCCTTCGTTAAAAAAACAGCCGGAAAAGCCTAAATTACAAAAAAATGTGTGCATATTAAGTGTAGCTGTTTATATTTTTCTGTTTTTATTTTTCTTGCAGAGTCAATTTGCGTTAAATCCTACTACATGAAAAATTTCACTGGTATTAAAGTAACAAATAAAATGTGGTTAAAACTAAAGTAAAACAAGACTCAAGTAAATGAACGACATAACCGAAAGCATTTTCCATGGTATTTTAATTGTAGTCTCCTACTATTTTATATCATTTTGTAAAGATGACATACACCCAATGACACGTGTCATAGAAAAAAGCTTAAAATAGTCATTGAGATAATTTTAGAATATATGATAGTAATAAAAAGTGAATTTAGTGTCTTGTGTAATATATTTACTTTGTTTATCTATAATAAATCCACTGATACATACTAATACCAGTCTTATCTGAGGACGGTTTCTTGTGGTACATATTTGTACCATAATTATTTTGCACTTCTTTTTGTTTGGTACAAATATATACCAGCAATAATTTGCTCTACCCTTAAGTTGGTACAAATATGTACCAGTGTGCCAGAAAGGGTAACGTTTAAACATCTTACTTAAATCATAGACAATAAATGTTTGGTTTAGATTTACTATAAACTCTAGGCATTTGATCTAGTTTTTATGTATGTCGTTTAAATTTAATGGGGCTATTGATTTGTAATGATTTTTACTTGCTTTATGACGCCAGAGAAAAAAATTCGCTTGTATAATTATTCGGTTCCTTTTTTGATATAAATCCGTAATTAATAAAGAATTGTTTTGTTACTTAACTATAAAATGTTTTTAAAAAAATAATCTAAATAATCTAAAAAAGTAACTCATATATCTTTATTGTCAAAATAAATTTAAATAAATTTGTCAAACACAAAAATCTGCACGTAAACATGTGCGTTTAGTTTTGGTTTTTAGTGTTAATATATGGTGGTAACTATTAATTGGGTGTCAAACTAATTTGCTGCAAAACATTTAAACATAATATTATCAATTATAAGGTAAACATTAAATCAATTTAAAATTGTAGGAACATGAAACAAAGAAGAGAAAAAATGTTGTCTTTTCGATTTTACAGAAACAAAAATGTAGACTCAATACACATATTAGGTTTTTAAAAAATATGTAAAACAGTTTATTAAAGAAATTAAACATTTATATATTAACAAAAATAATAAAAAGTGGAAAGATATGCAATATTGTAAAAAATTTGTCAAGTTATATTACCATTTTTTATTTTCATTACTGTTTCTTATAAAAGTATATAAACTTAAACAGTTGCTAGCAGTCTTTCAGAGTTATTTCGAAATAAACCGAAAAAGTGAATTTTGCTTAGAACTAAGGTGCAATACCTACCCCGTTTTCCATATGGACGTTTTTTTTTCACCCAAATTGCCGCCCAAATATGGCCCTATTTTTTTTTTTTGCGGCCATAGTTTTTTCGGTACCCCTGATATTTTTTGTGTCAATTTTAGTCTCGATTTTCAGAAAATCCCGAGATTTTGTAAATCTAGAATTCTCGAGTTTTAGATTATTAATTTTTTCCTATATGTTGCTTGAGACTCTCGAGATCAAATAATTAAAAATTTTAGTTAGAATCTAACAAAAAATTGTTACAAAGGCGAATTTTTATCTAAAGTAATAATATTTGAAATCAAATGAATTTCTTATACTATTAAAGAAAATTATATTGCATATCTATATCCAATAGTTTTTGATGGTTGTTGTTTCCTGTTTTTTGCTATATCGGCTCCACTGTAGTAGATCATGTACGAACAAGCGTACTGTGTATATATAAAATAGTATATTTATGTTTAGATTTTAATTATAAATTGCAAAATTGCACAATACATAATTATTGCCATTTCACTGATTTTCTATTTTATGCCAATAACATAAAAACGGAAAGATATTTTTGATTATAAATGACACAATGACACAACGACATAAAAATGCAAATTAAAAAAGTTGTAGACATGTTGCTATTAGGGAAGGGGGTCATGGGGGGGAAGGAGGGGGTCGGACCCCTACACGTCAATTTTAGGATGTAAAATAAAAACTATCTTTATACGAAGAAAAATACTTATATATGTATTGAGTACAAAATAAAGCAAATAAATAGTTTAAATTATCTTTTTGGCAAAAAAAGTAACATTAAAAAAAAATTCCAAAAAAAAAAGTGTAAGTTAGCTGAGTTGTTATTTTTATTATATTTCTAAAAATAATTCTTGAGATCTTTTGTAAGAGACCTTAAAAAAATGTTTTAATACTTATAAAATCTAGAAAATAGCGAATTATGCGCCTTTTGTCAACATATATTGGTAAATCAGTACCATTTAGCATTTTTTATAAGCAAATAGCAAACAAGAAAGCGAGCAATTAAAAGTTTTGCCAACAAAATATAAAAATACTTTTAAAATCAAACTTTTGGTTGTACTTAACGCAATACTTACAGGGATATGCATGAACAACTTCTCAAGAGAATATTCTCATTTTTTTGGTAATTACCCGAGAATATTCGTGACCCTTATTTTTGAGAATTACCATTTGGTAATTTTCTTTTTGATTTCTTATTTTTTGTTGTCAAAAAAAAGCAACGGAACCAATTAGTACTATGAAAAAATGTCCTTTAACTTAACCCTTTCACAGTTACTGTCAAGTATACTTGACACTTAAATAACCTCTTTTTCTGGTTTTGTCAAGTATACTTGACACTATAATAACCCCTTTTTTATAAAGTGTCAAGTATACTTGACACTAGAAAAACTCAATTTTTTACAAATGTCAAGTATACTTGACACTTAAAAATTTAATGTCAAGTATGTATGATACTTTGATGAATGGAAACAATGTGTCAATATAGGTGGATATTGTACTGATTTAAATACTTTAGTAACATTCAGATAATACATCAGAATGCAAGTAGGACATCTGTAATCTATTTAAGTAGTATAAAATAAAGAAAGTTGAGTCGTATAAATATAAGAAAAAACTAATATTATATAACAAACACATTTATAATACTAACCAAATGTTAAGAATTACTAAAATAAATATATTATTTGCGAATTAAAAGTTATAAATTGCTGTTATGAATGTAAGAGTTCATTACAAAGATTCAAATGGTACTCTTTTAAATATTCAAAATGCCTGCTTAAGAACGAAAATTATAAAAGTTCTTATTGCTGTGTACATATTCTTATATTTTGCAGTAAAAATGTAACTTCGATTTAAATTTATTAAACCAACATTTATTATAATTTTTGTTCTTATTTTATAACATTATGCTTTAATCGTTTCATTTGGCGATGATTTTAAATCCAAATAATTGTATTTTTTCAATTTGAATTTTACCCACCCTTCGAAATTAAAGATTCCCATACCCCTGAATTTGTGAAAGGGTTAAAGATAAAAACACAGGTCATATAAATCATTACACTTAACAAGAAAAATATGATCTTGTCGTTTTAGTCACTTTAAGTATTTCCTTGTATTGCCGTATGGGACTATTAACCGATAAACTGACAGCTAGATAAAAATTGCAGCAGACGCTGCGTTTCTTATATACAAGTACGTTGTAATTAAGGGAAAAAACAAAAAACCCGGTGTAATACAACAAAATAAATAGTTATAAAATTTTTAAAGTATGTAAAGGGTTGACAGCAAGTATGTTATTCTTATAAATTACACTAAAATACTGGCTCCCGGTTAAAATTTTGTTTAAAAATCTGTTTTAATACTATTTTACTACAAGATCGTGGAATAAAACGTTAAAATTTAGCAAACCTTTTTGCCCCATATAATACATCGCAAAAAATGGCAGTTGTAAGTTGCTTTTTTACACAAAGAAGTGATACTAGAATTTGCGATATCGCACTTATTTTTTCATTCTATTCCAAAAATACATTAAAAAAGCTTTCCTGGGTTTTTGTACGCAGTATACACGTTCTTTAATCACAGTTAGTAGATAACTTTATGTCGTCTGTAAGAAAGGATTTACAGAAATATTTATTTATACACAAAAACTATTGTAAAATTAATAAGGTACCGCTTAAGACATACCACAATAGAGGGTATTGATATAAAAACCTTACATTTTTAAACCCCATTTTTCTTTTTTAAATGATCGTATGCACTTTGTTTATCAATACACCATTCTTTGTTTACATTTTAATTTGTACAACAGTTTTTTAAATACACTCATTAAATATAAACATAATTTAATATATATCAACTATCCTAAAAAACAACATTTGCATTATAGTGTATTTTATGTAAAATAAAGATTTTTTTATCTTTTTATCAATACTTAAAAGATAACTATACGTAATTTAAGAATAAAAACCCATTTCTAATTCAAATTCACTATAAAGGCTTATTTTACTTCACATTATATTTTAAAACAAGTTTTGCTTTCTATTTCCTTAGATATGCACATAATAGTTGGAC
>JAQFYM010004888.1:0-14374 GCA_034694785.1 Agrenia bidenticulata
GTTTTCACCTGGTACATGTTCATTTATCTTATTATGGGTTAAAATTAAAATACAATGAATAAAGATGTAAATATAAAGTTTTTGCTTCATAAGCGAATATTTTTTTTTTTGATAAAAACATAAGCAAATTGCAATAAATTAATACAACCCAGAATAACACCATGTAAATAATAGATAAAAAACAATACTGATCTTATACGTATACTCAAAAGTCTATCTATAATATTATACAATTCCTTAAGAAAAACCGTAATATAATTATACTGACATTCTGATTAAGGTTTTACTTGCATAATATCTTTTAAAAAAATACTAGAATCAAAAAAGTAAATCATCATATACTTCGATATGTTTTTTCGTAAACTTTAAAAAATCGAAGGCGCATTTAAAGGTTAAATGTTGTAAAAAAATACAAGGGCAATGCACTTTAAATGTCTTTTTGCATTTTTAAGCGCAAAGAACAGAATAAGGGATTTGCTGAAAAAAACATATATATACTTAAATACTATTCAAACTATTATGGCTACAATAAAGCGCAATAATAAGCAAGTGGAAACAAATATTTATATTTGATTCTACATTTCACAATGCAAAATCTATAACAGCGGTTAACAAAGTGTATACCGTTGTTTAGTCATAAACTATCTCCTATCTTTATACATAATATACCTATATTTTTTTTATTTTTTGTTTATTATCTTTTGCAGTAATGTAAAACCAAACTCTACTAAAAATACACAGTAACAATGATATACCTAAACGTAATGGTTGTACTAAAAGCGTCTAACACCAGATATGTAGCTTGTGCCAATGTGCTAATGTCTAAATAGTTGAATTTTTACATAGCTTAGAGTTAAAGTTTAACGTAATAAATGCGCTTATAACAACAAAAAAAAATACTTTCAGTTAAAAACTACATTCAATATACTTACAAAGTGTAGTTTTGTTTTTTACTTCATGGTTTTGTTTAATTAAAAACGAAAAGGTTTTTATTTTTCTTCAATAAGCCTATTTCGGGGTTTTTAAAAATTCCCGATTTTCAAGAACATCGCTTATAGTCGTAAATGTCATTGTTCCGCTAGTCTGCCAAATACAACTTATAAACTAAATCACTTTTCTTAGCTATATAATGGCTAGGTCGGACCATAAACGTAGTAAAAAACTGCGTTTTACTACAAATAAACTTAAAAAATGCGTATAACTACCTTTTTATAATGCTGTTAAATACAATTAAAATATGACAAAAGCTCTTTATAGTGTTTTCAGGATTTTTTTTATTGTTATCTGCTAAAGTAATATTTCTTATGCTTTAAAACTGTATTTTATGGCGTAAAATTCTGTTTACCACTGCATTGAAAAGTACCTCTATACCACAAAACCGTTAGTTTATATGCTTTTTCCTTGTCTTTTTGTACAAAAACTGCAATTAACCTTTTAAAAATTAAATTCTTCATTGATTTACAATATAATGTTTTATTATTATAACTTGTTAAGTTTTATCTCGGCCACAGAAAAATACCATAAATCTAAAATTTTAATCCGTTACTTCTTCTGTCCCAGTTGGTTATTTTGTATCTGTTTTTGCTGATATTTTTTTCATATGATTTCTTTTTATCTTATGATACTTACATGTCTGTAAGTTTTTGTTGTGTTTGCATTGACATTTCCAACGTCCAGATATATTCCCATCTCATCTTAACTAATATCTTCTAAAAATTTTGTAAGAACTCTTTGCATAAACAAGACAATGTTTTAAAACCTTTAAACTTTTGCATTAAAGTCAAATTCTCTTTTATTTTACCTTGCGTTCTTATCTTATGATTTTCTTGAATTTTTATTGATAAATGCCTCGTTAAAGTCTAGGTATCTAATAACTTTGGTTCATGTGAAAATGCAGTTTACTCATATTGGTTGCATTTTATTATCTTTGAAATATATAAGACATTTAATTGTACTTAATCAAGTACCTGTCTGTGCCAGCATTTAGGTTCGTCAAAAAACCTTCTCATGTCGCCGAAAATGCTATCAGACTTGTGTATTATACATCAGTTTGCTAAGTCAATCACGTTTTAGTGTGCACTTTTTTTTTTGCTGTAGGCAAAATACACCTTTTTATGATAAACTGTTGCTTTTTTGTTTTGTTCTTATTTTAATTTTTTTTTGGCAAAATTAGCTTTTTTTTATCTTTCTTTGTGAGATAATTGAAAAAAAATTTATATGAGTAAGCGTTAACAAAGAAGCCTGCATTGTTGTGTCGGTAAGTATTATTAATTTCACAAGTTGCACAAGGATGCTTCGGATGCATTACTTAAGCAAAGAGGATTACAGATTGTCTTTTTCGTGCCATGCAAAACATTTCGTGCATCCCGGTTTGCCTAACCGTATTTTACTTTTCATCCTCTACCTGTAATGCTGTTTCATATCTCCTATTTTTGTGGGTGTTTTTTTTTCATTTTTTGACAAACAAATCTTTTATCTTTCTTTTTTCTTTAACTTCATCCAAACATAATTTTTGTTTACAGGCCTTGCTCAAGGCATAAAATGGTTTTTTTAGTGGTTGTCACTTTAACATATTTTATCGAAAGGTTTGTACATTGAATTCCTGCCTAGGTGTATCTGTCTTGACAAGTTCAATGCGTTTGCACTATACGCTGTAAGTTTTAATTGTATTACTTGTGGCTTTTAAATACCTCTCGTATTTAATTATTATTAGCCGCGGTTACTTAAGCAATTAGAAATATTTATAGCATCTTTGGCATTTTTTCGTTTTCTGAGCTGACTTCATTGTGGTATTTTTTGTAACCCATTTTATGGTGTACATTATTAAAAACTGTATGGCAAAGCTACCGTATCCTTTTGTTCCCAATGCGTGTAAAACGATAAGATTGTTTTTTAACTTTGCCATAGAAAAAATAAATCTAAAAAAATGTTGTTGACATCAAAAACAATTCTTACAACGGTAATTTTACACATCAAAAAGACACGTATTTACATAACGTTAAAATGTGTTTCAAAACAAGGTGACAAATGCAATTAAAAAGTTGAACTGCATTATAAATTTGTTTGAAATACTTTCAGTCAAAACTAATACAAAACGAATCTTTGTTTCTGTATGTACGACGCGAATATAATTTTATTTTTGAAACTATTTAACACGGCGGAAGATCAAAAAAATAGTTTTACAGTAGCTTCGTAGCTCTATTTTTGCCTCGGCCTTACTATCGGTCACCACGAATATTTTGTTTTGTTTTTTTACGTTTTAGGACGGAGCAAAATTGATGGTCATGTACGAAGTTTATTTGCAAAATTTACGAGTAATTTAATTATATTTAATTATGATCATTCTGTTTTTTGGCATGTTTGTTTTTTTGTTATATAACGTTTTTAATATCGATAAACCTATGCTAGAATTTAGTATTTGACATTTAAACCTAAAACTTAGACAAGGAAGCACCAAAAAATTTTTTCTAAAAAAACTTACAATAAAAATACGTCGTTTTTTAAAGCATGGTAAAATAATAGGTTTGTGTATATGAAAACTCCATCTATTTATACGATATGAACAAAACCGTTACTTTTACATTTAACAAAAAAATAAAAGCAGTATCAGTATCAAAAAAAAAAACAACAAAAACTAACAAAAAAACACATTATCGACATAAAGTTTATAACCTATAGGCAGACTTTTGTACAATCTTCGTCTATTGAACCTGAATTAAGTTCAGTTATTGTGCTTTTGAAAAAAGCTGCATCATTTAGTTGTTATTTAATTGTTCTAAATCGAGTCATCGTATAAAATACAGAGCACGATAACGTTGTGTAATTTGCAACCTTTCTTAGTTTTATGCAATTTTACTTTTTTTAGCAGCTTTGCCGTGTAAAGTCGCCAAAACAGAAAATTTTCCACATTGCAATCACTTCTATAGTTATGCCACTTTGACAGGGACTGTGTTATTAAAACAGAGAACTTTGTATCTGTATATATTTAACCTTATACGTTAAACATATATTATGTATTATTACAGTTATTAAAGTTTTTTTCAAAAATAAAAATAAGTTTTTTGTTTTTACTAGCAAAAAATATTAACATCGTTTACAAGCATTATGGTTTTTTTTTACATTTAAAGACATTTTTTAGTATTTTAAACGTTTTATTATACTTTAAAATTATTTAAAGTTTTATTTTGTGTATCATCTTTGATTTTTATCCATTTTTCGGTCAAAAGCAAGATTTTTTTACCATCTATAATTTACCGCTATCTGCATATAAAAAAATTCATCTCATCAGCATAACATTTATTTGCAGGTTCAACGCAATTTATTTGTGACAATCATTGACTATATAACAGGTCTGGTATTTAATAATTCCAAACACCCAGTAAAAATGTAGGGCGTGCTAAAATACATACAAAAGGACATACAAAATTGCATATTAAAGCAGGAATATTTTAAAAAAACTACTGCAAGAGTACAGCAAATGGCATGCATTTGCAAATTTTTTTTATTAAGATTTTCGCGTTGTATAACTATAAGGCTTTATAATTTTTGTACGTGTTTATTGTTAAAATGTGTTTTTGCATAAGTAAATCTACTTTTCGCATTCTTCATTATTATTAATTAGCTAAAAAAATTTATGATTACGTAGTCAAAGTCTCAACATCTCAATACATTACTGTTTTTAAAAAACTTAACAAAGGAAATTGCTTATTAATATGAGCATGTAAAGGGTAAATGGTTACAGTTTTCGACTCTGAAAATTGAATTTACACTAGTAATCAAACAAAAGTAAATTTTTTTTTTCATTAAATTAGTTTTTTGATGTTCTATATGAGAAAAAAAATTCTGGTTGTATTTAATTGACTTAAGTGTATGGGTTTTCGGATTGGCTATGCGTTTTTATCTTGTAAACCACATTTTTGTATTATTATTTTAACTGTTATCAATCTTTTTAACCCTATACTTACCCGTATGGTTGGTTAAAAAACACTTTTGTAGGTTACTTTAGGTTTCTATTCACAAGTCATAAATAAATACTCATGAACCAATTATAATGAATCAGACATGCCCTGGCTTAAATAAAAAAACACATTAGACTAAATCTGTATGTAGAATTAAATACTAAGACTTTTACTTAAGTAAAAGGTAAATTTGTTTTTTTTTTGGTCTGTTGTATTACACGCCTGAGAGATTTAATATACAAATAAACTCCTGACCGCAAAAATGACGTCTATAATGTCAAAAGACGTTCGTGTGGTACATAGTTTATTGTATACTTATTTTTTTAAGATTGATAGTTTTTGTTGAATTTTTGGGGTTTTTTTTTTGAAAAAAAAAGTTTTAAAAAGGTTTTGAAGAAAAATAGAAAATTTGCAAAATAACTAAAAATCGGTAATATTGACAAATTGTATAGGTTAAAAGCTTTTAAAGGTGATTTGATGTATATAATTGCAACTATATTTTTTTATGACGTCTATAGACGTCATAACAAAGTGAAAGAAACATCTTTGTTCAATTCCAGCCAGATGTTAGCTTTTTTCAACGCGCTATAGGTTTTAAACGCCGGCTGCGCCGTTAGAATCTTTCTTTAAGTCAAACGTTGTTTATAAAATGTTCGGTTCTATACTGTTTTGTCTAAGGTCTTTTTGTTTGCATCAAAAACGATAGTTTAGTATTGTTCTTATAGAAGATATAGTCATATCCAGTACCTCCTGTTTAAGCTATATCTGTATGATTGACAGACGCAAAAAGGCTTAAAATTGTGCGATGATAATATTGCGCAAAAATTGGCTTTAAAAAACCTTTTAATGTATTTTTAGACTTGTTTTTGTTAATATGGACTTTTTTTGCCTCTAGGGTATTACAACGCCGTTTTTTTTTTTGGTAGTTTAACCGTATTTAATTTGGCCTTTGTTTGATTTTCTTTCTATCACTTTATAATTAAACTCTTTCTAAAAGTTTATTTTTTTATTCGTATTAGTATTTAATATGCCGTGTAAAATAGTAGAGTACCGAAATTGTATCTAACGTTTTTAGTCTACTATATTTAAATCAACTTTAGATTATAGTTCTGTTGTTAAACTTTATGAAATTTTCCTGTCGTAAGATCCCCTTTTTTTGGCTTTTTTTTAAATAAACTTACAGGTTAAAAATTTATAGTTTTATAATATAAGATAATTTTTTTTTATGCTATATTTTGATAATTAGCGGTTTTAAGCCCTCGTATATTTTTTATGGTAGTACAATGTTTTTTTAATGTAAATACAAAATAAAAAAATTTTAGAATAATATAATGAGTCGGTTTTAGACATATTTGTTTGCACAGACTAAACTTCTTAAGCTATGGAACTTTTATCGAACAGTTTTTTAGATATAAAAATATGCTTATAATTTCTAAATTTTTTAGTATATGTTTACCATTTTGAGGTTTTTCTATCCTTTTTTTGCTTATCGCAACATATATAGCTTAATCTGTAAACAACATCTAATCTAATAACAAGTAACTCCTGCCGTAATCTATTATATCGCTGTTTCAACAATACTAAGCTGCATTCATTTAGTTAATTATGCAGATGGTTTACTTTAAATGAGTTCTATATAAATAAAAGTTGTTTCTTACTATCAGTCATTGATCTTGTATTACTGCTAATTTCGTTTCCCACACAAATTTTAAAATGCTTTAAAAGTTCATTAATTCGATATTTTATATTTTCGTGAAGGTAAAGTGTTAGCTCAGAAAATATGTTGAATGAAAGTAATCCTATATCTTTATTAATAACCAGGTGTATTTTTCTTGGTATAAATCTGCATTATAGACATGTTGCATATAACTTAAAATCCGCCAATGGTGTTACACATCCGATATACGTCACTATAGTACACCCATAAAACTCCTAGATCTTCTTTTAAAATACTTTCTATTCGGTCAAGACGGGTGTTTGTATAACAATCTATAAGTTATTTAAATTCTGAAGTATCTGACTGTGTACTTTGATAAAAAATATTCGTCAATAGTTTTAAAAAACCTATCATCATTTAATATAATATTTTTATACGGATTTTATTTTATTTTCAATACGTTCTTTTAAAATAAACAAAGCTGTTTGTATGCCATCAAAATGATTATAAATTTATTTTGCGAGTAAATGAATATTTTTGCAATTAATCACATATAATACCGTATTTGATATTTTTTTAGAGCTTATCCTAGCAGAACTTTTCAAATTCCTTAAAACTTTTTTCTCCAATGCATTGATCGATTGTCAACATATAAAATGCATTATCAATTACTTCAAGTTTGATTTATTCATTAATTTCTTTGAAGAGACTAATGACATCATCGCTACTTATTTAATGAAACCGAAGTATTAGCTGCTTATGACTTGTTTGATTTATATATGTTGATCGATCATAACTTATAGTCTTGTCGTAGAAGGTTAACTCCTTGTTAATGCTGGGCAACTCTACGTTATTTATTTTTGAGTAGAGTAGAGTAGAGTATAAGTAATAAATGAGTAGGGTAGCCAGTTTCTACTCAAACTCACTTTTACTCACTTTTAATCATATTAAACAAACTACACATACTATAAGCGACCATTTTTTTACAACGGTGCAGATTAAAACGTTGTAACAATAGTCAATAAATTTTAGCGCAATTGCATGTATATCACTATAAAACTTTTTCCACCTTGATATTTTTTGTACAATTCATATTTATAAACAACGGTTACCACTTAAGATTATTAGCCATATTAATCAATACTCTTTTGTGATAGTATGTACACCTTTTCTCGGCTAACTTGACGTTTATTTTAATTCTGTACTTGCCTTTTGGACTTGGGTACAGTGTAATTTATGGAAGTCTCTATAAAAAAAAAAACGCCTAAAAGTCGGAATAATTATATTTTATATTAAATTTAATGAGCAGATTGTAATCAGAGTAAAATTTGCTAGCTGTGATAATTCGTAAAATTAAATATTGCTTAACAAAGTGCTGATGTTTCTTTTATATTGTCCTTATATACCATTAATTGGATTCTTGGTTGTTAATTTTTATATGTTGAAAGTGCAAATACAATAAATTGTTATATCTAAAACAATGGGCCGGATTTTTGCAACTTTCAAGAACTCGCTTTAATTTCCCCGGTAAAAAAAAAAATATTACCTATGGGTATTGTTTTTTCATAACCACAGTTTTTCTTCATTCGAGGATAAAAAAGTACAACAAAGAGTTAAAAATGTTATATTGAACCGCCTTGTCAAAAAACCGTACAGATAATAAAAACTACACTTTTTTACCCCGAAGGGTATTTTACAAAAAGCCATAGGTGAAAAAATTACACAAAATGTAAAAATAAAAAAACAATGGTGAACTAAGAGTGTCTTAACAAAAAAAAAGTGCCCACGGTAGAAAAAGTAGCACCCCTATAGTATTTAATTTGTTCATTAACGACGGGTAGATGATAGGAACATAACATACATATATATGCATAAAACTGCGAAATATTGTTATAAGAGTGTTTAAGTAGCAAGTTTTTGATATCTATTAAGACATAATGAATTTATTAATTTAAATTTTTTTTATCAACCAGGATAGGATTTTAGACACAATCAATACGTTAGCCTCCAAAAGGAATTAGAAATACCCGTTGTAAAAATTTCTTTGTTTTTTTAATCATACAACGTATAAAAAAGTAAACTGGATTTTACCTAAATTATTTTACTACCTTTTTGCCGTGCTAATTTGACTTTTATTAGTGCAATTTGTCCTAAATAAATCCAAACTTTTTTGTACCTTCTTGTAATCATGAGTACTTATGAGTGGAGACGAGTAGTACATCCTGAGTAGGCGAGTAACGTAGAGTTGTCGTGGGTTCTCTATTCTACTCATGAGTGCCCAGCGTACTCATTGTTATATTCATTTAACAGCTACATTAGATCTGGCTGTTCTTCACCCGCGCAATTCAAACCAACAACAATATAATCAAACAAAAAAATACGGCATAAGATTTTCAGTAGATGTCGTATATAAGTTTTGTTTACTCAAGGTAGAGTTAGACATATCAGACTTTTTTGCATACATATGCTTAGACAAGGGGCTAACAAAAATGATCTTTTGTCCTTTTAACATTTTTACCACTAAAAATGAGTAAAAATTAAAAATGAGTTGGTTGAAAGATTAGAAAAATAAAAAGACTAATAAAAAAACATTAAATAAGCCACAAACCTGAAAAATACAAGTTACTGGGAGACCTATAATATATATTGCTAAAATGAGAAACAAATATGATATAAATTTTAAAATCATTTTTGTCATGCTTTTTGTAAAATTTTAGTATTTAATCCAAATATATTCAACACTAGAAATAAATCGACAATCTCGAAATGTCTATTAATATTTTACATAAACTTTACAAAAGCTGTTTAAGAAAAATATCACCATTAGATGCAGTACAATATTTTGTATGAAAAAATAGCTAATGAAAAAAGCGTAAGTTTATTGCATTTACACGGCTATAAAAACTTTATGCACATTTCAAACTGCGCGGGTTTCAGGTGAATATATATTTATATAATTGATAGTTATCTTGAAAAAGGGTAGCATAATATAAGATTAATTATGCATGAAAAATGTTGGTTCAAATCATTATGCATACATTCTTGACTATTCTTTTTGATAAAAAATGTTAAATTCTTATTATAAAAATATTTTCATAAGGTATAAAGGATATAACGTGTTAATTACAATTATTCAATTGAAAAGAACATAGGCAAAAATTTTGTAAGTAAACTTAATTATGGGTTATTAGCAATTGAATCTATCTTATGCATTACATTTTATATTAGCAGGTTGAATATCATTTTGAAAATTCTTTAATCAAATATGGCCAAATATAACACAGGAAAACAACTTGAAAGCAAAAAGTAGATATATGTGTAATGCGCATATATGCATTTCTATCACAAAAATGCTTTTTACACTGTGATCTAAGTTCAAATTTTACATATAGTTTTCTTAACAAAAAAGTACAATCCAAAAACCATGTATCTATTTCAAAGCGATTTATTACCAGTAATATTTATATTATGACTTGGATTTTATCTTTAACTGTGTTTTTCGGGATTGTTCCTTTTTATTTTAAAAGATCAAATTATCATTTTTGGGGATCATTTTTGTTAGCCCCTGGCTTAGACATAATGCGCTAAAATCTAAAAGTATTACTGCTTTATTTGATCAATATTCCAATTAATAAATTTATAAATATTATTATCGTAGCCGTTTTATTCGCCTATAACCCAATTCGCCTAAAACCCAATTGATATAAATCGTGTAAAATTATACCAAATAGAAGATGCCAGAAAAACATTAAAAAAATCAAAAAAATAATTAAAGCAGAGATCAAAATAAAAGCAACAAATTAAACTAAAAAAAGAGAATAGAACAATCATGAGCAAACAATTAGAAACAAACACATAAAACAAACATTTGAAGGATAAATAATATATAAAAAAATAACAACAGCAATAAATTCAAAAATATGTGTAGCTAGAAAATTCGAGATAAACAGAACACAACATAACATAACACAAACAAAAAAAAAATAAATATATTACTTCATATAATAAATACAACTAAACAAAAAACAATAAACATTTAAAATTCTTCCTTTTCCTTTTATTAAAAGTCCCTTTTAATAAAAGGAAAGGAAGTAAAACAGATGAAATACAAAAAAAAAACATATAACAAAATTTTGATGCGTTGTAAGCTGTATCCAACAGTTCATCGTAAATATACTATAGGAAACGATGTCAGAAAAGTTTAAATAAAATTGAACCAATAATAATGTAGTAAATTAAAGTATGAAAATACTGTGTGAACTAATGGTATCAAGAATGACATGAATGAAGAAAATGCGTTCAATATAAAGAATTAAATAACTCTGGCTCCACAGAAATAAAATAAAAATACAATGGATATACACAATTAGATGACAAACTAACACGGTGAAACTGGATAATATGATAGTAGAACGATATCACGATGCAATATTGTTATATAACTTATATATATAAAAAAACACAAATTAATGGTAAAAAGGTTAGACAAATGCATTAGGAAGCATCTGAAGTACGGATGATATATTTATAAAAACAAGGTTTACAGCATTTTAAAAAACTGCAAATTATATCTTATTTAAAAAATTTTACAATAAAATAATAATAGCAAGAAAAGCAAGAAATAAAATAGAAAAATAAGTAAAAATATACGAAAAACTAAGAAGAAACAATACAAAACAAAAAAACTAAGAATAATTATACGTTTAATTTGATAGCATTCTTGCAACCAACCAATAATTCATTTAAAGTTGTACGGGGCTCGTAATAGTTACTCCAAAGACGCATCAGCTATTTATCCTGTTCAATATACACCCCTTCTTTTTGCTTTATTGCACCCACCGTTTACATGCCGAAGCAGTTCGATTCCATAAGTGACTTGAATGCCACTAATCGTATTAACTATTTCTGTGCATACCACATTGGTCTTATAAAATAACCTGTTTAATTTGCTATGGAAACCCTCATTAGAGTTGTCGGTCGACCACGGATTTTGGAAAAGTGATTTTAAACTATCCTTTGAAAAAAATTACGGTTATTTAAAAGCCAATAACTATCTATGTAAAAAAATACTGAACAGAACTATTATCTGTTCTGTATTCCTTACACATATGAAGCCAACAAATATCTAGAAAATCAAGAGGCCTAATGGAAGAGCCGATATTAATTCAACTACATTTATAAAACTATTATCATTATAATAAAGCTGTGTGAGACCAAGAGCCTAATATTATCTGTATATGGCCTGGCCAAAATAAAAAAAAACATCCAAATACAGCAGAAGTAGGCCAAACTAAGCTTATTGCCTTTTATACCGCTTGCTCGAAATCAATTTGACATTTCATTGGATTAAAATGAATGCCATAATTTAATAATTTACTTTTATTAATATTGAAAACCCTTTTATATTCCCGCTCACTTTTACCTGTCATAAAAACATATAATAACGGAAATTGTCTGCTTCATTAAATTCCCCATGAATGATATATATGTGTTTGAACTCAGACGAGGACGATTTGCATAACCATCCATATAAATTTTAAAATTTATTGCATGGCTAAATCTCCAATAAAACCTTCAACACTCATAATCACAATCTTTTCTGGTTCAAATCCAGCATAAAATAATAAAAAGGGGTAAGCCGCTGGGGTGTAACCCGACCCGCATTTTTACAAAATTCGGGTTTCGGGTTCATAATTTTTGAATCGGGTCATGATGGTGCGCGGGATGATTTGACCGCCAATATTTCAGGAAGCCCATATTTGCTGCAAAATTTTCTTAATTTTCTTTGTAAAAAAAACTAAAAAATTTTAACCATATGTGCTAATATAATGTAAAGAAAAAATATATGAAAAAAAAATAACGAAAAAAAAACTGTTGCGAAGTATTGATTTGTAAAAAAATACATGGTTGCTGCCTTACAGTTTAGACTCTTTTTGTTAAATAAGGTATATTGCTACAAAGATAAATATTGCTTTATAACTAAAAATACGGTAATAAAAAAAAAAAAACTTTACGTCGACTTGTTCTAAAGTCAAAAGAGAAAGTTTAGTTTATAGAAATTGTTATTTGTAAATTGCGACCGATTTGTAATCAAAAAAAGATAAACTGTTATGTTAAGTTCAACATCAAGATTTTCTCAGTTCTATACACGTAAAAAGATGAATATTAATAACAGATTTAATTGAATCAAAAAAAGCGAAAGTTACATTTCTGTATAGCCTGTTTCGATCGGGTAAAAATATAGAAATTGTCGGGTTTCGGGTCGGAGAAATCGGGTGCTTTGACCCGAATTTTTGGGTCGGGTCAAAGCCGGGTTCCACCCCTGATTATCCGGCAATAAAAACAAATTAGGATTAAAATCTTTTGTGTTAAGATATATAATCTTATTTGTGTTTAGTCAGATCCAGCGTTGAATATTTGATCCCAATTGATCGTAAGATAATAATCTGCACGTTATATTTCTATCCCAATTGTAAAATTCGCTAGCATCTTAAAGAGCTGTAGTACATATAACAGATAGGTGTTGATGTTGCGAGTTTTCAATAAAAAGCTTTATAAAATACTTAATAGTTATATGGATAATTTCGGCAAGGTCATTGCCGTGACTGTGTATATTATTAATGTAAACTAAATTTTCGCTTTTAGTTTCCATTGTTACTTGCCAATTCTGATTTTTGCATGCCCAATAACAAACATTATTAGGCACCTCTCTTTTTATTCGGGGTACAAAAATAATTAAGTGTGGGGATTCTTGCATTCTTTTCGCTTATAATCCAGTGCAAATCGATTTTTAGGGACTTGAAAATAATAAAATTACTTTTCTTTGATCAAAGTATAATAACTTGAATAAAAAGAGGGATAAATACATAAATACCCCTTTTCTAAAATTGAATAACGAAAATACCCTTTAATTTCCTCCTAAATACATAAATACCCAAAAATGTCACACCATGAACAATGAAAAATGACCAAAATTGAGGTGTGTAATAACACGGCATACATAGAACCAAATAGCGATGATTATATTATAAAAACAAGTGATAAGAGGATGAATATACATTTTCTTTTCGTAAAACATGATGGATGAACTTAACCCAATAACATAGTGAAGAAGAAAAGAAGACAATGCGAGAAGAACATGTAGAAATTGAGTAAGAAATAAATTTCAAGTAGCCATATGCTTATTAAAATAAATAAAAGAGTAAGAAATAAAATCTAAAGAGAAATAATAATTAAATGAAGTGGTCAACATAGTAATTGTAAATGGAATAATGACTGGAAAATACTGAAAGCAACAATTCACAGCATGAAGCAAGACATTCATTAAAAACATCACAAAAATAAAAGTCATATAAACAAGAAATCATATTAGTGGAGAAAAAAGAGATGATATGATTAGTAAATTAAATAAGAATGTATAAGTATGAGAAAATAAAAGTGGAGAAAAAATAATAAAATAAAATATGAAAACAATAACAATAACAATGTGAAAACATTTATCTTAAATAAAAGATAATAGTAAAAATAAAGAATAATAAATGAATAATAAAAAGCATTTCCTAACAACAAAACATCAAATGATAAATTTAAATCAACATAAAATTTATGCCTCCTGTCTGGTGGCGCACCAGATCGACTAAAACCCAATTCGCCTAAAACTCAATTCGCCTAAAACCCAATTCGCCTAAAACCCAATTCGCCTAAAACTTTAATTATTTGATCAAAAAAGTGATATAAATTATAAGATTTAAGTGACATA
>JAQFYM010004889.1:0-14374 GCA_034694785.1 Agrenia bidenticulata
CAGGGTCCACAAGAATAGGAATTTATGGATTTGACTGAATATTATTGCTTCGAAGAACAAGAAATCTAAGGGCTGCAGCGTCGACTATATGAAGAGGAATATATATATATATATTCTTTGGATAGATATTTAAATAATCTAGAGGCCTTGACTTGAGATATTGCTGAGTTTACTGTATTCATAAGGATTAAAACTTTCTTGATGAATTGACTTGAAACTTGATGTTGTTGGTGAAAATTATACCTGGAAAAGACTGAACACGGAGTGAATGAGTCTGAGCTGTCGTATACGTTTTACAGTTTTACTTTTATACTTGATGTTAAAAGTTACTCTAAAACCCATCGACTAGTTCCAAAATAGAAGATAGCATTTTTATTCCGGTCTGCCTACCATCTAAGCAAATAGGGTCGGATTATTTTTCTATATAGTAGAGTCTAGGGTACAAAATATAAACCACCTCGACGCACAGGGATTTCACTAATTTCGGAAAACTAGATATGCTATTAGTTTTGTAAGCAAACACAAATCAGATTTCACAGGAATAGGAATGCATGGATTTGACTCAGTATTCGTATTTCGAAAACAAGAGAAATTTAAGGGCTGCAGGGAGTATACAAAGAGTATATTCTTTATATGGATATTTAAAGGCCTTGGCTTGATATAGTTGAGATATCGCTGAGTGCATTTCCCCTCAACACCGAAATATCTGTAAATCTCAAGTGTTGGTAAAAACTACAAATAAATATAATTGTTCCTTGATAAATGAGGTATATAAAAATAAATACCGACACTAAATTTCGTGTAACATTTTTAAGTGTTAATTTTATATTGCATCTTAAAAAATATAATGTCTACAAACATGATTTAATATGAGAAATGTGACTAAAATCTTCAACTTTTTTTTCTAATTTCATTTACAGAAGTTCTTGCAATTAAAAATGAACTTTAATTCTGGAGGATTGTATTCATCATTATTTTATTTAAGATTTGAGACATAGGCATCAAAGCATTCCTCGTAAAATCGAATTCACAAAAGTAAGATACGCAAAACAATTAAATAAATTCCAAATACATGTGCACATTGGATATTATGGAGAATGTTTGTATCTAGAAGGACCAGCAATCGAGTATTGGTTGTTGTTTACGAACCAACTTATAAAATAGCACACAGACATACGGACATTCTATTAAAATAGGATAAAGATTAATTCATCTACAAATTAATTGAATTCTTCAGTCAGAGCATTAGAGGTATTTTAAGCTTAAATATCTGATCAAAACACATACATCGATAATTAAATTAATAGTCGATGCATCCACTCGGCAGACTCGGCTAAACCAGGTACAGAAATACAGATAGTTGTAGAAAGATTATATGGATCAAAGTTTTAGCTGAGAATGCTGAGATATTCCTTTTCCTTATCTCACAAAATGTAGCTAAATACTACCCAAAAAATAATTAATCATGTCAACATTTCGCCACAAGTCATTTTTATTTGGGGTCACACTCGCCTCTGTTACTTGGGCAGCTAGTTTCTATCTATATGTGACACTAAATTCTTCTTCCCAAGAGAGAAGTTCATCACCCTTGTCCATCTCCGTAATTGGACCGAATCCCAACAACAATTATAATGAAGAAGAGTCATACATTCCTCTCAGGCATAAGTATCACTTAAACGACCGTAGCAGTGCCAATAATTACTTTCCCAATTCGGAAGTACAACAAATCCCAGGAAGTAAAGATGATAATCCCGGAGTTGATGAAGTCGATTCTATAAATGAGATCAATCCCCCCGCGGGCCCTGAGGCCAAATGGAGACAAAAATTTCGGGAACTTATCGAAGAAAAATTAAACCCCGCCTCAGGGTATACAAATAGTGAAAAGCTTTTAAACAACCTGAAGACCAATGTTCACCTAATTGACGAGGAAGTGTCTGGGGATTTGAATCCACTTGGATTAATTAAGACACTAGAGGAGAAGAAGATAAGAGAGGAAGGATACAAAAAACATGCATTTAATTCGTTGATAAGCGAAAGGTTGGGATTCCATAGGAAGGTGCCGGATACTCGTCACCCAAGATGTTCCTCGGAGAAGTACCCCTCTGACCTTCCTGCAGCCTCTATAATTATTTGCTTCTACAATGAAGAAATTAATGTTCTTCTTAGAACAGTTCACTCAGTTCTAGACCGTTCGAATCCAAATTACTTGCATGAAATTTTACTCATAGATGACTCAAGTGATTTGGATAATATACACGATCGCGTTCTTAATTATGCCAACAAAAATTTCCCTGCAAAAGTGACACTGATAAAGACACCGAAACGAGAGGGACTCATAAGGGCCAGAATTTTTGGAGCTCGGCATGCTACAGGAGATATTTTAATTTTTTTGGATTCTCACGTAGAACCAAATGTCAACTGGATAGAGCCACTCTTGTCTCGTATCGCACATAATAACAAAACGATAGCAACACCCATCATTGATATCATAAATGCGGACACTTTTCAATACTCATCAAGCCCTCTAGTAAAAGGGGGCTTTAACTGGGGCCTCCACTTCCGCTGGGACAATGTCCCGAGGAAAGACCTCAAGACTGATGAAGACTTTGTGAAACCTATAGTGTCCCCAACAATGGCTGGAGGCCTCTTTGCAATTGACAAAGCCTATTTTACCTACCTAGGGGAATATGACGAAGGGATGGACATTTGGGGTGGAGAAAACGTGGAATTGTCTTTCAGAGTTTGGATGTGCGGAGGTCGTCTGGAGATAATTCCGTGCTCTAGAATCGGTCACGTGTTTAGGCGAAGACGACCTTATGGAGGACAAAAGGGAGAGGACACCGTTTTGAAGAATTCAATAAGGGTGTGTGAAGTATGGATGGACGAGTTCAAAGAAAAGTTTTACGACACCCATCCTAATGCTAGAGACACTGAGTATGGAGACGTTTCCAGCCGAGTTGAACTGAGAAAGAAACTACAGTGCAAATCTTTTAAATGGTACTTGAAAACCGTGTACCCTGAAATATTGAACGAAGACAAGGTTGACAAGTCTGTAAAGTTGATTCCCTGGAAAACCAGGCCCCGGAATTACCTCAACAAGTTTCAAATAAGACTCACTGGAACCAACTTGTGCGTAGAGAGTGAAAAGGAAGTTACCCAGAAAAATTCTGGACTTATCCTAGCAAAATGTGGCACAGTAAGGAATAAGAAACAGCGCTGGTCCCTTACCGATAAAAATGAATTGATATTATCAGAATTATTATGCCTTGACGCTGCATCGGAGATCCCGAGGGTTTCCAAGTGCCATGAAATGCACGGGACACAAGAATGGAAACAGACTGCTGATAGGAAATCTCCGATATTTAATTTGGCAGCTGGGCAATGTCTGGGTGTTCCTGGAAAGCAGTCAGCAGGGTCACAAATCAAGATGGTAATTTGTGATGAATCGTCTGGACATAATAAATTCGACTTTCTTGGCTCGAATGCCATTGATGACGCTTTGTAATCATCCAAAGGTGATATGATGAGGAATAGAAGCTCAATTGTGGGAATTGTGATATTATTTAATTCTTAAGCTCCAACGGCGATGGTATTGCTTAAATTGTATTATTGAATTTAAATAACTATGTTGTGGAACGTTGTGGGTCTGATATATTTTATAGTTGAAAATAATGCGTTTTGATCTTATGAATCATAAATTATAATTGAGACATCAAAAAAATTAGCCATTTCAGCATCACAGATCAATCACTGCCTTTATGGGGATTTGTGGATTTGTATTTGTTGTTTATAAATGTAATGTTAGATCTCTCAACCTAATTAAATCTTGGTTACTCTTGAGATTACTATTATCTGTAACATTAATATATTTTTTCGATTAAACCGTGTAAGTTGATTACAATAAATTACCAGAAGTTTCAAAATGTTTAAAGTAGATTTGATTATTGATTAAACTATCGAAATTAACAGAGGTTCAATCATATAAGTAAAATAATTTCATTCAGTGGTTTTGATTAGCTGTGGCCCGTGGGTACTTATATTTTTATCATGAAATTGATTTAGAATGAAATAATTTCACTGAGCATCTTGGAAATAATTATTTTAAAGTTCTTGCTTTGATGTAATAGCATCGTTAACAAACACGGTGAGCTCTTCGAGCTTCAAAGGGCCAGAATAAGCTTTCTCGAGCTTCCCATTTCGGTAAAGGTTCAACGTTGGGAATTCATCGACCTGAAACCATTGAATTACCCAACCGATGCGTTTAAGAGATTTAATTTTACGCTTAAAATCGTGAATTGTATTTCCAAAACGTCAGTTCTGTTTATCATACCTTTTGTTCTTCACAAATTTCCTTGCTGAGAACACAGTCAACCGTGGCTATCGTGATTATTGGATCAGTCGGGTCATTGTAGGCGGATGCAAGTGCTTCCCATGCGTTATCCATTTGCAAACACAATGAGCACCAAGCTGTCCAATATTGCACAAAAAGTAAGTTATTATCCCCCAATTTCTTGTAAAATGGTTCCTTTGTTAGATGGACTACGTCCGTGGGATCCTTTTCTTCTTCAAAATCTGTTGGTACTTTATTCGTCTCTTGCTTTCCTAATTTATCCAACACGTATTTCTTAAGAGATTCAAATGTTCTGTCAGTGGTAGGGTACTTCTCAATCTAAACAACATTGAAATAATATTAGAGACATGAACATAATAAACGCCGAATAACACTGGGTATGGGTAGCGCTAGCTGAAATATTTGACGCTTACTACAACACCCTCCTGGATCCACAATAGAGAAGGATAACCCCTCACTTCATTTTCATTGCAAGTACTTTTGCTCATACTGCAATCAACGGAGCCGACTAAAAAGTCATCTTCGAAGCGTAGGTATTTAGCCAAATCTTTCCAAATCGGCTCCAAATCCATACACTTGCTAGACCATGGGGTACAAAATTTCACAAATCCCTTTGTAACAGATCCCAAGGCTTCGTCGTAGTTTTCGTCCTGCAAGATGTGAAGACCACCCTCAGGTTCCGGAATGGTTTGAACTCTTGCTCCAAAAATGAACTGTCAAGAGTTAATTATTGTGTTGTGATTAAGGTAATTTTATCAAATTTTTATTATGGAGCTAGAAACAGTGGTACGCTTACTTCGGCTTCCTTCCCAATATTTCTGTTCATAAACTGTTCAATTGACTGAAGATCTTCGACACCTCGATATCTTAATCCAAGAACATCGCCACCGGTTTTGTAGAACTTAATCCTAATACAAAATTACCGAACAGATTTTTAAAGTGGCCATTTACGAGTTTATATTATCTCATTTAATAGTAGTTGATTTATTAACTGTAGCAAAACATCTTGAAACTTTTCATTTTACTTACGTCGGATAATCTGATATGTCTTGATATGCACAAAGATCTGTTTCAGCCTGGCAATCGACTTTTGCAACAACCACTTCTGAATCTGGTTTTAAATTGAATTTGATTGCCAATTCTTCCCATATTCCAGCAATGCTTTTGCACTCTCCACACCTATGCACAAGAAAACTCTAAATTCACAAATTTCTTGAACTTCGGGTTTCTTGAACTATTTATGCATTCTACATGAGTATGAGAAAGAAACGAAAAGAGCCTTACCATGGTGCAAAAAAAAATACAAAATGATTCTTTTGAGGAACCTCCTTTTTAAACTGCACGGTATTATACTTTAAAACATTTTCCACCGAGTTTTGAGCAATGACAGAACTTGCCTCAAGTAATGCTAATACTAAAACTAAAGTTTTATTCAAGGATCTCATTGTCAATAGTTAAAATTTCAAACGGTAAACAGGGAAATCTTCAAGAAAGGGTTACGGCTGAATGGATCAACCAATGCTATAAGGCATATGGAAAAGAGAGAGTTTAAGCCTCCGGACTAAATTATTCCCCTGAAATTGCTAAAACTAAAAAATGAAAGTGCAGTAGGCTCTGGCAAATCCAACTTGAACTTAAGATGTGTTTTAGATTCCACCTGAGTCTGAACGAATTCAAGTAATGCATATACAATAGTACAACAATCTGCTCACTAAACCCGTTCCGGTCAACGTCAACATTTGCTCGCAGTCAAGGTCTCACACGAGTCAAAAACCTGAAGTCCATGTTTCATTCGGCAAAAACAGACCCAGTCTCACGAATCGACCAACCGCTTGAGATATACAGAATACTTTTTGCCTACCACCAAGATCCACGTATAACAATCACGTATTGTGTACAGAAGATCTTAGAAAAACTTTTTATTCAATGTTTTTTTTAAACTTTGAAAATCGAGATTCTGTCAAAGTGAATCTTTAATTGAGAACTGAAGCATAAACACAAATAAATATAAAATGAACTAAAGGGTGAGGTTGCAGAATCTTTCTCGCAAATAATGTAAAATTCTAAATGCTTCGCTTCAGATTCTATAGAAATTCATTAACAATTTCCACACCGGAACAAGGATCAGCTCTTTAAACTCTCATTTCATGCTTTGTCATCAACACGTCTTCCATACACGATGTACTCATGCACTTTAAATCTTCCATCTCTGACTACTAATATGTATCTATACTTTTGAATTGAATTACAAGGATTTAAAATATCTAGAGGCTAAACAATTTAGAAAGATCCAGCAGAGGGTTAGGATTGTTGTTAGGAAGTAAGGAAAACGCTTTCATGGATAAAATCAAGGCTTAACTATGAGTTATACTCGTTGCATTCAACTAAATAGCATCTCTCTACATGGTATTTAAAAAAAACTTGGCACAAAGCTGTTACATCCCCTCAAGCAAATCATGATGATAATTTTTAGCTACTAATATCTCTTACTCGAACTGAATGATACGTCACCTTATTATATTCCAACAAACACATGATATTATGCATCCCCGGAATACAAGAATTGCAATGATATTACAACGGTCTGTCAGGTTTTTCTAAAACTCTAATTAAATCAATATTTTCATGCGCATCGATAATATTCAATCATTTCGTTTTACTTAGTTTTGAACTTGTTTTCATTTCAGAAATTCCTCTTTGCCAACCTTGCCCAAGATATTTCCCCATATCAACATAGGATTGAATTCATAGGAATCTGTACCTTGCGATTTTTCAATTCATCTCTACACAAGGCTGATTGATTAATTTTTTCAAACAGCGCTCATTCAATTGCCAAATTTTCTGAATGTCACACATATATTATTCTGTGTGTCGGACAAAGTATCAAACTAGCTAATCGTAGCTGTATATTTTAATTTAATGTTTCATGAGACATTGACTTGCTTTTCAAAGCTTTTACTACTTTCCTTTTAGTGACCTTAATCTCATTTATTATTTAAGAAAATTAACAAGAAAATGTCTCAGTACCCCAATTTTTCGGTTCTTTGGGATTTAGCTTGGATACTTAATAAGAGTCTTTCGGCACCCTATTGGAAGCTAGATGAATGATTCCAGAGGAAAGGTAAATTGAAAGATCTCTCAACATGCTCCTGCAACTGTACTGAGTTAGTGTTGCTTCAGCCACGGTTGTGGGAGGTAGTGCTTTCATAGACTACTTCTCCACGATCGTGACTTTAACCTAACCTATTTTTAATCAGGTTTTTGGTTAACTGTCTTTCCTACGAATGTAAAACAGCTAAACTGAGCAACATAAAAGCTTCGAGAGGACACTGTGCAAAACATTATAGACGCTGATGCAGCGACTGTCACTTTTGTAGGAGAGTTAGGTGTTGAGGCTCCGCACTCCACTTGACTCATCCATCAGAGTTTGTACTTCCCGTATCCTCCAAGCTAACAAAAAAAGTACATGTCGGTCCTCCGGGGTCACTCTATTCCATAGGTGATCTCTGGACTGATTTTGGTACGACAGGCACACAGCCATCATAGATTTAATTAATTTTAAATGATTTAAGAGTAAATTTACTATTTCAAAAATCTTGTTCCGTAAATGTGTGTATATGTCTAAGATTTTAGATGGACTGTCCTTGAACCATTCATTAACGAATAAAAACAATCATGCTCATGAAAATGTTAATAAAATCTTTATTTATAATCCAATTGAATCTTGCGCCTTCTTGGAAACATCCACGCTCCGTTTCTATTTCAAGAGAGTTAGATACAATAATCGCTCCCTTTCAAGTGGCAATGTGTCATGGTTTCAGTAAATGAATGTTGTTGTTATTATTGTCATTTAATTCATCAACAAATAAGCATGAGAATCACCACGCGAGGTTGACACTTTGACACTGACTTGGGCGACTTGGGTTTGTGATAAACTTTTAAAATAAGCGGATACAGAGGGTTGGGGCGAATAGGAAGAAAGGTGGGAAATTTGTGAAGGAGGGAAAATTTTGAGGAAGCGTGAAAACAAGGGGAAACCGCTCAAAGTCACACTATTCACACTGGAATAATATAATCCGATTCCGATTGACGGACGGGTATTAAAAGATTGAATAGGATTTAGTGTAAAAAATTTACAAGTTTTGACTTTTGACTAAGAAATTGAGTTGTACTAATTTTTGAACGTGAAAGACTTGTGTAGGACAGCTTAACGGCTTTTGGTTAGAAAGCATCGAATACTATTGTGTATTGTGGAATTGGAATTGAAACGTCAGGAACGTGAGTTGAATTTAAAAGGAATCTTAAACAAAAAATTGGATTGAAATAGATAGAAGTATTTCACAAATCTTATTCTATATGGGAAGAGAATTTTCCTGATAATGTACAAAAATAAGTTAGTCTAGGATTGAATTTTTGTCCGTTAAGTTTATTCAGAATGTCAGGCAGGAAATCAGCTTGATTTTAACTATACGATGTGATGTCTCTCGTGAGATTTTAGATATGTTCTTCTCACGAGGGACAAACATGTCAAAATTTTACCTTTTTAACAGTTCATAGTTTACGAGTCTATAATTTATCTATTTTATGTCAACATTTATTATTATGTTTTTGCATTTTTGAATTTTTTGATGTTCAGTTTGAGTATGAATTGTCGCCCTGAAGCTTAATGGATCCTGAAATATTGAAAGCTATTGGACCATATGGAAAGAAGTACACTGCTGTGAATCCATTGCCTACACCCAAAATTAATGCTTTCAAACAACTTATTATAAAATCCGGATCCACCAAAAAGAAGCAGTAAGAATTGTTTATGCATATAGCACATAGAAATTGGTTGTATATTTTCATAATCGTGCAACGAGAAAATCTCACTTTATTTTATTTGACAGAAAATCATTATCCTCAGTCTACAGTCTTGTTTATTACTTGTATACAGTAGAACAATAAAATTAGTTTTTTTTATTAGAGTGACTCTGCCAGCCGAAACCCCGAAACCTGCTAAAGCTGTTACTAATTTCGGAGCATTTCATAAGAAGCCCAACCTCAAGTTTCTGCAAGGAGCAGATTCTAAACGCAACGACCGGCAGGCCCAGATGGATTTGCATAGAAAATCTAAGAGAAGTGAAGCAGTTATGGCAAAGAGAAAAGTTGGTCTGAAAGAAACAAGCAGTTACTCAAACAGCACTTCTCAGGATTCGGTTAATTCAAAGGATATTGTGGTTTCTGTGTTGTCTACAAATACTAAAAGCAATAGTACAAAAATTATTGAACAAGATGAGATGAACAATAAGGTTCCGCAGATTGTCACAAATGCGAGACGCGAGCAGTTACAAAAGTGGAAAAAAGAAAAAGAAGCAGTGGAAAATAACTTAAAGGCTGTTAAAAGACCTCCATTTAAGGTATTTGTTACTGATTTTTTATATTTTTTAGTTAGTATGGTTCTGAGATGCGGATTATTTGTTAATTATCAGCCAGGGGGACAACCTGTTCTGGCTAACAAGAACCCAGGCACTATTCTTCCTACTGGAATTAATTCGAGTATTGGTGATCGCTCTAACATTAGACCAAACGTTCCAGTAAAAACTACTTCAATAATTACCTCCAAACCGGTGACACAACAGTCATCCGAAAACGGCCAGGGAAACGAACGCCGTGTTACCCGTGCGATGGCTAAAGCATGCACAATTACAAAACCTTGTAATGACGCTGGAAGTAAACCAACAGTTCTCAAGCCAGCTATAAAAGGGATGAAAAATCTTAACCTTAACGGGAACACGGTTACAAAATCTACAGATAAACCAATACAAAGTAGTAAGCTATGTATATCATATTCTAAGTAGATCCTGTTTATAGTTTTATAGTCCTTGTGGTTTTCCAAATATGCCGAATCAAGGAAAGACTTTGTTGTCTTTGTTGAAATTAATCTAATCTAACCGCATCATTTTTTGTAGCAACTGGAATAGCTGATAAACAGAACATTAAATCCAAAACAACAACACCACAGATATCCTCTTCAGTGAAGAAGCCGCATCCTCTCAAATCAACACAAGGCAGTGACAATAATTGCAGTACGGAGTCTGTGGAACCTGAGAAGGTGTTTTCAGCACCTGTAAAAGAAACGGTAGTCTATAAGAAATTGAAGCCTAGAGGAATTGATTCGGTGTTCATCGAACATAAGTAAGTAGATGGTTGAAACTCAAAAGACTTTTACACAAATAATTGTACACAAGTAGATCGTAATTAAATTTTGTATTTTTTTTCAGTGCAAATTTTTCAGCGGCATGTGAAAAATTGGGTAATCTTCAGAAGCACTGGAAAGTCGTTGTAGAAAGTCCTGAAATCCCCGAAGATATTCGAGATGACATAATAAGCGCATTAGGAAAAGTTAAACTCCTATTGGACTCGAAACTTCCCCAGTTTGGTGAATTATTATACTCGTATCTCTGCAAAGAAATGAACCCTGGATTGATTCTTGAATGTGACTTACAAGGATGGTGGGATGTTGCATCTATACAGGTTAAATTCAGTACTTTGTATTTCGAATTTCGATAATTATTTCGGTATAATTATAAAATCTTAAAAGTTAATTATTACTATTAATAGTTGGAACTAATTCAAACGGAGTTTAGCCATCTCAAGAAGTTACAGGGTAGTGACTGGGTAGGAGAACGAGATTTTCAACAGTCCATGTCTGCGAAACCTAACAATCATAAACTAAAACTGAAACCTAAGCTTAATGAAGAAGGTTCTCTAAAAACTCCTCAGAAACAAAAAGTAGCAAAGCCTTCAAAAGGAATCCAGGCATTCCTTGCGAGTAAGAAAATTAACATTTTCATTTAAGTATATTAGATTTACCCGATTATCAATTTAAATTATTTTGTAGTGAAACGAAAAATGCAAGGGGAGCAGAATATCATAACTGAGCAAAAGAAAGTTCCGGAAACCGAGGGAATGGATGATGTCATTTTAATGAAAAACCAGGATAACTTGACTACAAACTTTGAAGGTGGATTTTTTAGTATCAGTAGTCCAGCCAAGTCTACGCCTGCCCGACGATTGTCTCGTAGAACGAATGAAAGAGGTACAATGGACTTACCTTAATTTAAAACAATGCAGCTTTTACATTGATTACGATTGTCACGTTTTCTATTAGTAGGTAATCTTTCGTTTGCATTCAATACTCCCACCACACCTTCCCGACGCCGCAGTAGTAATGTTTCACTTTACAAAATGCTGTCAGTTAGGAATTCAATGGGATCTATTTGCAAGGTATGTAATTTTGAAAAATGCACACCCAATTTCGTATATAATACATATAATCAGGATCCTATGTTTGTGTGTTTGTAGATTGGCGTTCGACCCACGATTCCTCCACAAACAGGTAAGGTAAAAAATAATCCGGGTTCTAATCAATATTATTAATTTACTCAAATAACAAGGGCTTGTAATTTAAATCTGCATTATTTAAGAAAATACATCATCGCACTTAATCTCGGAAGACCACATGGAAGTCAGTGCAGATGGAGATGTGATTGTCGAAGTTCCAAATAACTCATCTTCGGAGATGTAACTGATGGGATACCATTATTGTAATTTGTCGTGCCAAATACTGCATTAATTTCGTTGCTCAACTGCTCAAAAATATCTGTGCATTCAGCAGAAAACAGGGAAACCTGTAATGTTATCGTGTTTCAAACTGAGAATAGCATCTGGATTCATTTAGATGCTTATAACTTGTAATAATCTATTATATACTTGCTGTCAATTTTTTAAATCACATGCAAGATTTCAAACATTTAACTGAATAATTTGTGAATATTAATAAAAAGTTTTAAAATCTTAAAAGCCTTGCAAAAATTCCATTGATTTTCTTGTATGTTAATAATCGACTAATATAATAATCCAGTGCATGGTACCACCCGTACTTTGGGTACCAATCAAGAAGAAACAAACTTTCACCTATCTTGGGTACCAATGACTTTCGATGAATTTCAATTACGCACGTTGTCAAGGAATCATGTTGGGTACCATGTACACTAAATAAATAAATACTAACATTTGTAAATTGTTGTCCCAAGGTAGGTAAAAGTTTCGTTTCCGTAGATTTTTACGAAATTTTTACCTACCTTGTTTTCCAACCAATTGATTTAGAAGATATAAATATAAAAAAATTAAATTGATATAGAAATCGAAGAGGCTTTCATCAGTAGGTGATGTGAGTGTGAAGGCAGGTTCCAAATTTAAACAGCATAAATTTCAAGTCATTACTCGGCCCAACTATCTTAATTAAAATTAGCTTAAAGTATGCCAGCGAGCAACGGTGGTCAGCACAGAATGGTTCATCAGGTCCTGAAAGGAGGGATGGTTGCTGCTTCACCCTTGGGATTCTGGGCGATTTTTAAATTAGTGATGTGGGTGCTCGGTAATCCACACATATTCTTTATGGTCTGGATGACTGGATTGGGTATCGGTTTACTAGCTGAGTACATTTCGGAACGCTGGGGTACTGAAGAAGTCACAGCTCTTCATGAAGAGATTCAGAACGACCACAATAACGTGGCGACCCCCACTATCCAGACAACCACGCCAACCACGGCACTTAACTTCAACGTAGAGGATCGGACGAAGACGACAATGATAAAGGCTTCAGAAATTGACGATAAACCCGTGGGAACTATTGATAACAACATGAACAACAACATAAAACTGTCAATACAATCAGTACAACGTCCCGAATCTGATCGTATCGGTACTGGGGAACCCGAACCCCCTCCTGTCGAAATTGTCGTAAAAGACATTGTTGTCCTTAGTCGTGCCAATGCAAAATTATTAGAAGCTGCAGCCCCTGGTTTGACCAGTTTGGAAAGCAAACTACCAAAATTTGTCCATAGCTTTAAAAAGTGTTCCTTAAGCTGCAAAAAGAAGACCGAGCCGAAGACCGAGACTACCGCTGCCACCGCAGTGGTTGGAGTAACCGAGACCTTCCTCAATCGCAATAAAAACTGCTGCCCGAATAGAGAATGGGGTGCGATTTGCAAACGGAACACATCAGCCAAACTTGAAGTAATCTGCCCAGTAATTCGAATGTGTGACCAGGAATCTGAAGAAATCTTTGGTTCTGAATTGCCCGACCTTCTCTGAAACCGCAATTGCTAATGTAAATGAAAACAATAAGATTAAATAACTTTTTTAAGATTCCTTTGATTTTCTAGAAAATATCTTATATTTTAAATTGATTATTCAGATTATTCTTTGTTCTTAGGAAAGATGAAAGATCTGATAAGATAAAGATGAATGGGGATCCACTTCACTCCAAAATTCTAATCCAGCACCCTAATTTGAAATTTTCAAGCTAACAACTTCCTTTGCTTTAAAATTCGTAATTATCCCCTGTACACTCGTGCAATCAATAAAAAATTATTGTGACACAAAACATATCAGTTACTATTTTAACTCGATTCATTTAAAAAATTTATCGTATCGATATTTTTGAAGTTATTTTCATCGGTATGCAAATTTTTTTTTAATTCAATGAATCTAAGATAAATAATTTCTTCCTAATTTTCTGAAGGATAACAGAAACGGCATTTCCTGTGGTTTAGCTACAGTAATTCGTTGCAAGATCACTTCCTCAGTATAGTAGGTAGAAGTTTTCTCCAATTCATACAATTAGCTGCAAGGAAAGTTCTACGGAAACGAACTTTAACCTATCTTGTAATAGCTGTGTGCAGAAAATTCATGATTCCTTGACCACGTTATGCGGGCTAGTTCCTCGTTTCATTACGTGCCTTCGAAAGTTCGTTTCCCTAGTTATTTGCTTCGAACGCGCTTGAAAGTCAATTAAATGTAAACATATTTAATAGGTAAAATAAGTATAAATTCATGATTCCTTGACAACGTTCGTAAATTATAAAGTGAAAATTAATAATAATAAAGGGTTCAGAAACAAGATTCCTTGACAACGTTGGTTGTCGCGCTTGGTGCGCTCTTAACAGGTTGCGCCATCAGCCTATTTTAAAATCG
>JAQFYM010004890.1:0-14365 GCA_034694785.1 Agrenia bidenticulata
GAAAACACATACAAACGGGGCGTATAAACGATGAAACCGCTGATGGTATACTACGGACATCAAAATATTACATATTTTTTAGTTCGAAAAGAGAGATTTACCCATAAAAAAATTAAATTAAAAGAAAACTATAAAAATGAACCTACTTTTTATATACCGCGTATTACAGTATAAGAAATTGGTTCTTACTGATGATTTTTGACAACAATATTAGACCAAAAAATTTTGATTTTATGGCAACGCTGGTACCAGCGTAAAATCCCGAAAATTAATGAGCAATTAATTAAATTAATTTGAATTTCCTAAAATGGATATTTTATGTCTTTTATACAATGAGAAGACAATGTAACAGCTAACAGAACTTTGGCCGTAGCCCCTAATCTGAACATAAAAACAAGACACGTCAAAGGGATAGGGTATAGGGGCAGGGATGCCAGATATATTTCCATAATCTAAACCATTTTTCAAAAAATCATAAACCAGATAAAACCAGATAACACCAGCTGTTTTTTTTCGTAAAATTTTTAAAGCAAGTTATGTGGTTGTTTTTCTACACGTAAAGGTATCAGGTATATATGCTCCTTATATTAAAAAATAATTTAATATGTTTATAGAACATTTATACATTTGTATTGATGTATAAAAGTTGTTGTAATTGACATGACAGTAAAAATGGTGGCTTACAACCAATCCTAATGCGACAAATGACTGTTGATTTCATGTCGAGTTAAAATCTTTGAATTAAGGCAGGAGATAAAGAGTGTATATTAGTTATAAAGTCACTATCGTTTTCTTTTTATACAAAAAAAATTACTTGCATTGAAAGATGATAATGCTACTAAAAACTTTAAAAATTACAAAAAAAATATATTTTGGTAGCATTGGCGTTTATTGCAGCACAAATTTATTGTTTAAGAAAGATTCGAATGGATGATTCTGACATTTGACGGTTTTTTATAATAATTTTAATGAATTGTAATACAAGTATTTTTTTATTCCTTTGAACCAAATTTCGTTTCACAAAATATGTCATAATATATGGAAAACTATATCCACATACTTTAGGATGAGTGTTCAGAAAAAAAAACATTTTTTTTTTAGCACAACTAGTTATATAAAAAAATAGCTATTTAATTTATCTGGAAATAGTATAAAACAATCATTTTTTCTAGTTTATCTTTTTTAATTTATATTTGGTAAACTTAGAATTAATTTTTACACATAAAGTTAAAAATAACCAGAGAAGTGCTTACAAACCATATATGGTTTATTGTTTTTGGGTATGCAATTAAAACCAGAAAAACGGATTGTGGTTTAAAATAAACCAAATTGGCAACCATCGATAAGAGGATAGAGAATAAGTTTTGATGATATGAGGAAGGCTTAAACGGCATTAGTGAGATATAGGATTATGGTTAGGGTAAAGGTATAGGGATTAAGGCGTATAAAAAAGGTTTTAAATTTAAGCTTTCTTATTTTTGGCGAGTTGTCCTGTTTTTTGGCTAGTTCGGCTTTTGAGACATTGCACCAAAGATGATGTGTTACGTAGCCAAGTACTTCTATCAACCAAGTTTTTGCTTAAATTTTATTTTACCGTGTTATTACCTTCAATAGGTACAATATAAAGGCGTTTCCCAAAAAAATCTCTATAGAGTTTTTTTTGAAACACCTACTAAAAAATTTAGTGTATATTTTGGTATTTTATATTCTTAAATCTGTCACTGTATTTTTTTTACTTAAATTTATTCCTAAAAGCATTTTCTAGACAATTTTTTTTTTCCCATAGAGGTCTTTATGGGGATTTTTTGCCTGGGTTCTCTACATAGATTTTTCATTTTTGGGACAGAAAAAAAAAACCTCTCCAAGTGAATCTCTATGGAGATTTTTTAGGCGTATTTTATCAGAGAAAATCTCTATAGAGATTTTTTTGGGACACGCCTTAAGTTTCGGCATTTTGGTACGGAACCATATATTTTTTTTTTAATTAGTGTAACTATTTAACAAAAAAAATCAAAACACTTTACTACTTTTATGGATATTGCTGTCTGACTCAACAAATTTTAAGACTATTTGGATATCAAAAATAGAATATTTCCTTTAAACATATTTGGTTATTAAATTTTACATAATGTTTTTAAGAAATGCGAGGGCAGGGATGCATAAATGTCAGTATTTATAGAAATAAAAATTTTATAGAGTATTCAATTTGATAATTACAAGATATCAAAGAAAAGACTTTTTTTACAAGAAATCAAGAGCTTGTGGAAGCTAAATTCACTAAAAGATTGTAAATTTATAGATGTTTTATTTTAATCGTTATTATGGAGAATAAAAACGTAATACAGTTTGTGTGCAGTTATAAATTAATCATTTTTCAATTATATTACATTTATCAAAACAGTTGAAGGAATTTTATATGTTTTAAATCAGATTATCCATGATATAGAAAAATAAAACATATAAACGCCCGTCGCCATATACACTGTACCAGGGTTGCCAGATTTTTTTTGAGAATAAACCCAGAATTTTTTTCGAAAAACACCAGATTGGAACCAGATTTTGAAAAGTTGCCAAGTTGTACGAATACCTATATTTCTAGTAAAAAAGGCTTTTTTCAATAGGAAGAGGTTTATATAAAGCAGTTTTGTACAAACTGATACACAGGTGCATTGTAGTTATTTTAATATTTGCAAGAGTCTTAAAAACATGTTTAATAACGTTTCATATAAAAAAATGGTTTTGTGTATAGCTTATAGTTGATAAAGTTGTTGTTAAAAATTTTAGGATATTTGGCAACAGAAATATTTTACACTACATCAATAATTGTTATTAAAAAGATACCAATGCGATATGAGCGGTATCTAACAAAATTTGTATTTTTTTGTTATAAAAATTTTTCTTTTATTTGTATTCATGATTTAACGAATTTGAAGTTGTAATATATTCCTGTATATGTTTGCTGTATTTTCTTTTTATATGTTAAATAAAAAAATTTTGAAAGTAAGTTAATTGCATATAAATACTTAGTTTTTTATTTTTTTTTTGCACAATTAACTTGACAATTTATACAATTATTGTATAATACCGATATCTACAAAAAAATAGTTATTTCGTGAGTTTTTTTATAAAATGCTCAAGAAACTGCTTTCAATTATATTTTTATTTTTATATTGTTTCTCGAAAACACCAGAAAAATGGAAAATTACCATATGGTTATCCCCAGCAATTTTGGACTCCTAAAAACACCAGAAAAATGAAATCTGGTGACAAAAACCAGGTCTGGCAACCCTGCACTACCCTGTCAAATTTACCAACCTTGTAATTTACAAACCTGTATTTTTTACCATTTATTTTAGAAAAATCAACAGATCATAAATTTTTTTAGCCTAAATTTGTACTAAAAAATTGTTTTATGTATATAGGAGCTAATATCTGGCAAATTATGTTAATTATGTGTGCTTGTTTGCGTATTTTAGTCATTTTAGCCAGATTTGTCGTTGTAAAATTTGCCAAACCTGTAAAATTTACCAAACTTTTTTACATCCCCAAAGTTGGTAAATTAGACAGGGTACAAAGTAAAGATGATGGAAATGATTTCAAAAGTAATTTAACACTCAAGATAGCACATTTTTATAAAAAAGCTGGTATATGACAAAAATCCCGGTTCCTTTTATTTACACACAAAAAAATCACTGAAAGGTCTTCTGTATGTATAATCTAAAAACGGCTAATATTTACATTTTATATAATTCAAACTTTTACTCAAAAACGTCTTATTATATAAACTGCAAATTAGAAAAATCTTTGAGTTACTTTTATGTTTTGAGATTATCCTATTTTGCCATAATAGCCATTATGTGTGTGGAAAAATCATATTTGCATTTCCCTATAGGGCCCCTACCCTACTCAGTGCCCCTGAACATATGTATATTTAAACAAGTAAATAATCTTGTAACTAAAACCAATTACAGGTTAAATATAGTAAGTATTTATATTATTTATTGAAATTTTATAATCGTAATTCTTAAATTTATATCACTGGAATTATTGTATGTATGGCAAAATAGAGTGTAATAAATTTCGCTAAGTGCTGGGCTCTACATGTTTTATATTTTTTTATCGGTATATAGATGCTTAATGTTTAATTTATTCATTTCAGTTTACATAAACTGGATATTAAAATATAGTAAATGCTCTAATTACAAGTAAAAAGATATTTAAAGTAAATATAAAGAATATTTGGTTTATATGCCAAACATTTAATTGTATTGTTTTTGATTCAAATGAATCATTTTTCACGCTTACCATTGGCGTTAATATTTATCTTTTACGTATAGTAAAAACGAATTTTATGGCCTTCAGATGGAAAAATTTCTTTTTACATCTATAAATAAAGAAGATATTTGATGGCTTCGGTAGATATATAATTAGGTTTAATTAATCTCATTTTTTCTCTTGATAAAGAATATAAAACAACCAAATATTACTTCTTTTTGATTTACTTAAAAAAAAAAATATTGTTTCCACGGCCGTTTCTCGTCGTTCATCTGTTTTATTTTTCTCCTTATAATGGCGTATGGGGAAAATGTAAATATTTGAATCAAAAATATCTAAGACAATAATTGGAAACACGGGTATCGAATATACTATGGTAATATGGCGGGCGTTTTCTCTTCCGCCCATAATGGCCTTATGGTTAATATGAAAAACAGGGGTATTTACTAAAAACAACAACCAAGTCATCAAGAAAAAACTTTAAGCAAAATATTTATGACTACAATAAACAGATGACATACAAAAAATATATATTATTTGTTGAATAATTAACAAAAACTCAACAATTTTGCATTACTAATATATTTTATCTTATATATTAAGAGCCGAGGCGATGAGAGGGAATGGAAAAAACATGCATTTGTACGAGGTTCCTACCTAAGGGCGCCCCCCCCCAAAAAAAAAAAAGAAATTTTATTTTATATGACTTCTAAGCATTTGATTTTTTATTGGTATAGTTTGCGATCTTAACAAATTCATGATTATTTGTGCATAACTGCATTAGATAACTACGATTTTATTGCAGGATTTAAATTTAGAATGATATTTCTATATATTATTTTTTTTAAAAATATACAATATTTGCCCAATTAAGCATACCAACAACAGTATGTTGTTAGAAAGACATTTTTGATCATACGTAGGACGCATATTTCGTTTATTCGTCTTAAAAGTAGAATAACTTTTAGATTTCAATATAAATAGCAAACATTCACAAACCATTAGATAATATAAAAACTATTACTTATAAAAATGCAAAAAAGATGCAATGCATTATCGCTTTTGTAATTATATACATATTTCTTAAATAAGAACTTGTCATTAGTTATAAAAAAAATCAGTTTATCTTTTTTAAGATCAAAATTATCCATACAAAAAAAAACGTATACTTGCTTAATTGACGGCTGCAATAATGTTTAAAATACTTTAGCAAAATATATCTTACTAATCCATATTTATAGGAGTCTTGCATAGTTTTTAACAAAATATTTAACCTTCCAAACCATATTTTTGTATTTCTGTGGTAACTTTATGGATGAATGTATTTAAGGATGCTCAGTCCTAGTATTTTTATAAGTTTTTGCAGTTGTATATTTTTTAAAATAAATTTGCTTTTTTACCATATTTAAACAAGTATAATATTTTTAAAATGCAACTTAATCCTATTTCACTGCAAGTAAATATATTAATTACTTTATTTAAGTATTAAATGGCATAAAGCAAATTACTAAATTTTTTATTCATTTAGTTGTAAAACTCTGTTTTTATAAAATTGGCGTTTTACAGATAGCTTTTTTGTAAAAAGTATAAAAAGAGCTGGCATTATTCTACTTAAGCATGTAAGAATAATAGTTTGGTTTTCGAGTAAATATGGACTTTGTTATAATATTCAACACGGTATAAAAAAAGAATTTTATGCAAAATAAGGCAACAACGCGCAAAAATTATAATTCTTAGAAGTTTTGTATTTTTTAAAACTGACTTTATATTCAACGCATATTTACCTTTTTCGATCTTGGATATGAACACAAACCAAAACGCAAAAGGGTGCGAATTATTTTTTTTGCATGAGCGGCACGCATATGGCTGCCATTAATGACTAAATAAGATTTATATAAATGAATAGTAACGTGTTTTATTTGCTGACAGACAGCATCACATCTATCATTTATTGCTGTACGCCGCTAATAAATGCAGAGCGCTTTTATACACGCAAAATTATGTAAAAAATTATTTATGATATTTTTTACAAACATGCAGCATTTTTTTTTTTTTTTGCAAACTACAACATCTTTTTTATATTTTAATAATATGTAATAACTAGAGTCCTGCATTGTCCCGGCCCGGACTGACCCATTTTTTTAAGGTAAAAACTAGTATACCTGGCTTACGTCCGGCCCCGTGGCACCCAAAATTTCCCGCTCCATTATTCTATCTTAAAAAAATTAAAATAAGCGGTGTTTCCGAAACTTAAGCTATACATAGAATAATATATAACGGTACATAAAACAAATGAAATTCCTGTAAGTTAACTATGTGTAAAACTTATTATTACTATGTATAGTACGCAATACAAAAAATCTATTTTTTGTTCGGTTCTAAATCATTTTTAGGCCTTTCTGTGAGAATCTTCTCTTATTATGCTAGTGCGCAAGCGTAAAATATGCATATTTTCTATTTTTGTTTTTGCCCGCTTTGCATCAGATTTTCTTTATCCCGCCCGTAACCCGTCCCAAGGACCGGGCCGGTTATTTTTTTTGGGCTAATGCAGGTCTCTAGTTTTAACTATAAAAAATTTTTTATATTTAATAGTTTTTAAAGGCACTCACGGTTGTTTTATTAACGATAATAGGTTATATGTCTTTTAGGTTGCGTTTATGTTGTTAATAATTGTCGCGCGCTGTGCCGGGGCCATGCTGAATGGGGTATTTAATTTAAAAAACTAGATACAGAAAACGTGAAATATGTAAATGAATACGAAAATACTACATTAAACAACGTAAAAACAGTTGTTTTTTTAAAGGCAGGCGAAATGGTCTTACCTTTTTTTTTATTATCAAAAATATTTTTGCTAAAATAAATCTAAACTATGAATTAGCCTTTGTATATTATGTATAAAAGGTACTTTGGGACTTTTTTTTAAAAAAAAATTATCCTTTACTGTTTTTTTTTTGAGTTTTGCTTGTATTTACTCCGTTCGCATGAGTCCACAACACAGCGCGTGACAATAATTAACCGGCACTAATAACCGAGTTGTTGTTTGTTTTAACATGCCAAAGATGACGTTCCTGTTTTTTATGAAACAATCATTCAAACATAATATAAAAATGATATTTTGTAATGTAAAAAAGAAATCAAAATTCTAGAATGTGCAAGTATTTAGCTTTTTTTATTTTTTAGTAAATTACTTCTAAAATCGAACAGAACAAAAAAAGAAATTTAAATTAAAAACTAGGCCACAGACTTGTACGGTTACACAGACTGGTTTAGAAGTACACGCGAAATATTGCTTTGCGGTGATGATTCCAGGTAATGACCACAAAGTGTGCATTGATGGTTGCTAACGGCTGTTAAAAGCATGTGTTGTTGATTCGAAAAAGAAAAAACAAATATCAAATCTTATACTTTTTTTTATATGCCTTACAGTATACTCGGTTTAATTTTGTTGTGCCCATAATACTAAAGGTGGCTTGTTAAAATGCTTCAATGTTTTTAACGACAAAAAAATGTATTATAGGCCATTATATATTTCATAATGTCTTTTGTTACCAAAAATACAAAAAAAAAGTTTATATTAAAACCAATTTTTGTACTCGCATACAGAAGCTATACGTTGATGCTTATATATACTAGTTTTATCTCCTTATAAACGATTTTTTTTTTGTTTAAGATGTAAAGCAAAAAGTCTTTTATATACAAGGCCAATATAGTTCTAAAATTAACTTTGTGCATAATTTAATTTTTTTAGCAAAAATGTACGTGGTCTTGTTCTTAGACAAATTTTTCTTTACTTACCTTTCCTTTTTTTTTGATTGCACATAAACGAAAATATGCACCCAACATGTATTATCAAATTTGTATAAGTACTGATAAGTACAACTATAAATAGCGTAGGACACGGCAAACATTTTTCTGTAATATTTCTTTTATGAATATAATTAGATTAATGGGGAGTGTACTCAATATTGTCTAAAATATGTATTTTAAAAGATATTAATGTTTAACTTTTTTTATAATTAAGACCAACAAAAAAAAACCAATTTTAACCAGTTTTGTTGCCCTTTGGTTATATACACAGAGCTAAAATCACACTACGGATAGTATACTTTATAGCTACTAGGCCTTAATAAGTACAAAAAGTTTTCCCTTGTTTTTTATTATTATCAGTGTATTAATTCTTAAATACCTGTAAACTTAACTGATGAATAAAAAAAAAACCAGTAAAGCATGTATACTTAATATAAAACATTTTATGCCGTAGAAAAAAAAACATTTTTAATGGAAATTATCCCAGGTTTTTGCTTGCAAAAAATTCTGCAATTATTTACGTCAATCAATGAGAACGTTTTTGTTTTATAATACAACTTTGTTTCAAAAAAATATAATTTTTGCAAGACGTGTCTAACATACCAATCAAATTTGCGGATCGGCAATCTACTATAAGGTGCCAAATTTAGTTATTTATAATAATAGTTTAAAATATTTTTTTGTAAAATAAATGTCGGAAGAATTTGACAAAGCCTGAAATAACAAAAAAAAAACTACGGTCCACGCATTTTTGGCAACTAGACTACGACCGGCTATTACCAAACTAATATATTGCAAACCACACGACTTTTGAAAACGTCTGGTGACTCTTTTTATATGTTAAAACACAAACCCGATTTTTTTTTTTTGCATTTTCTTTTTAATTAAATCCAACTTTTTATATTTTGGTCATTACTTTTTAAACCAGTCCCAGTAAATGTATATACTTTTATATTATACAAATACTTGGTATCAAAAAAGGCTTTAGCATTTTTAAAAACATAAGATAAAATATGACCTTTAGAAAATATTTATGAGGGACTCATTCTGGTTTCTCTCAAGACTCAAAACTTATCGCTATGGCCCTGTATATATTCCAAAAACGTTGCATTATCGATAACAACAACAATCTTTTAAAATACAAACAACTTTACGGCTAATTTTTTTTAGTTTTTTTATTTTCTTTTAGTTTTTCATTTCAAGGTAGTATTATAGAAATATACAATAAACTACAATATTCTTGCTAATTTGTTATAGATTCTTTTTTTTTAATTATGTGATAAACGGTAAAAAATGTTTCTTTTAAATAAATAACCGGCTTTTTTGTAGGTATAAAATATACTAAAAATTACGAACAAGTCAGCCGCCCATAATGGCCGCATATGTATGGCCATTATAGGCCCTCAACATATTTTTTCGTACCCCCTGATTGGAAATCTTCAAAAAGTGTTAAAATTTGTCTTATAAAAATAACATGTATTTCTAGCAACGGTTTTTTTTTGTGTGATTAATAAGGTCGTAAGCCTTGATTTGTGTTTTTTTTAAGGGTTGGATTATTAGTTTTTATCACAAGAAAGAAAATTTCGAAAAGAGCATTCAATAATTATTAACGATCAAAGATCAGTATGGTAAAACCGTAACTAGATTACTGCATATCCGATATTTTTTGTATCTGTTCCGATTCAATTTGAGCTCAGATCAGATCGGATCGGATATTGTAAAATCGTTCGCTCACAAAAAAAAACTCGAAATTATCCGAATTATCAAATTTTTTAGTCCTTCTAAAATTATCGCCAATAGGTTGACATATTTTTATTGCAAGCGGGTAATTTAGTCTAAAAGCTTAGAACAAGTCGTTTATTTGTTGTTTTGTATATTTCTTTGTTTTATATTATATTAGGGCCCGGAAATTGAGAGCATTTTTAAAAGCAAATAATAACGACTTAAAAGCAATTATACAGAACCGGTTACATTGATTTTACAAAAAAAAATCTAAAATATCTGGTAGTAAATTTAATTACGACATAACAAGAGTGGATAATACACACCCAATTTACAGTCAGTCTTATAGTAAGATTTTATTTTCCTATATTTACTTTTAAATTTTTTTAGGTTGCATTTTCATGATTTTTTATACACTTTTAAAGCGAATACTTTCCTTTGTAAAGCAAATGCACCTAAAAGTAAGGGTAGCATTTTCACATTATAGATGATGCTTTAAGTACAATAATAATAAAAAATATAAAGAGACAAAAACCTTAGGGTGGTTCATTGTTGTAAAAACTACTCATACCCTGATTGTGTTTCCTGAATAAACCCCTGTCATTATGGTTTGTGTTGTTTTCTACAGTTTTCCGGCCCCTAATTACGACCCTCAAATAGAGACACGAATATTTGAGGGTGATTGCGTAAAAAAAAAGTTAAAACGTAAATAAAAGCATAATCAAATTTCTCATGTTATGTAATTAAACATTGAAATATACCTATAATCATTTGCATCAAAATAAGACATACCTTGTTTATAAAATATAAATCGTTTGACGTTCTATTTCAGGTAATCATCGGAATCACCGTAAAATCTCAGTCCTACTTTCAAATCATCTAAATTTATACTAAATTAATAAAACAACAATTTACCAACCTACAAAACTCTACCATAAAGATTCTGTAGAATATACTATTAAAGAGCCTTAAAAGGATATTTTAAAATCATTTTTATAAAATTTGTCTTCAGTCAAAACATATATAATAAGTAGGGCCTAACAAAATATAGTCGGCCGATATTTTCTATACACCCTATATAACAAAGAGTTTAATCCGACCCTATATTATAATATAAGGTAATATAACAATTTTGTTGCTTAATGATGCTGTAAAAAAATCGTCCAAATACGTTGTGTGCAAAAAAGATTAATATTCAATAACAAAGAACAAAGAATATATCAATGTTCCTTTTGTAACTATAAATATATAGATCTATATGTATTTATGAAATAAAATGCAAACCCGATATAAATGTGTTTACTGCCAATTTAGTGTATGTAATTATACGGGTAATCTTTAACACAAAATCCGTAATAAATTGAGAAAAAGCTTATGCTTGTTCTTTTATTAGTTTTACGATTTTTTTGTTTTGTTGTGGCAAAAAAGTTACACGGGAGGCAAATTTAAGACAGTAAAAAAAGGCTTTTAATGTTTGTTGCGCAAAGGTATACTCGCAACACATATCTTTAAAAATTGAAATTTTTTGTTTGGTTATTGTTTTTATTTTGTTGGCGAGCTATCAGCCTAAACTATACAAGTGATATCAACAATCTATTGAACAAGCGGTTATCCGTTACGATCTTTATTTTCGCAGCGCTGATTTATAGCAATATACGTGACTTATTTTACTATATATGTACAATAAAGAATAACATTATCTGATTTAATTTTTTCATATAATTAAGCTTCACAAAATTGCCTAAAACGACTATATTTGCGTGTGTTTGGTATTACTATGTTTTAAATGATTTCTAATGTATATACACAAATAAAATAGGTCTAATTGTTTATATAATATTACTGTTTCGCAAATGGCCTTATCTATGCATATACAATACATATTTACAACGTTTAATGCAGTTTTTGCCTGCAAAAAATTACTTTTGTCGCTCCTTTTATATTTTTTGTGCTGATTTACTTACTTTATTTATCTTAAATATAAACTTTTATCCACCTTATATTATGCCTATATTTTGCCTATATAGCAAGCGTCTTTACTTTGCCGATCCCTATATTTTACCAGATCCTAATAATAAGTATATTTTTTTGCAATTATTTTTGTTTGTATAGTATTTTCCGCTTTGATTATACGTGTTTATCTCGCACAACTACAATATATTGGTTTATGCGTAGGGTTCACCCTGGTACAGGTTACAGTACATACAGTAACTGTACCGTACTGTACCGTACTGTACTTTTAAAAAAGTACATTACAGATAGTTCGAGGCATTTTAGTTATAAAAAAATATAGAAACTATAATAAAACTATAAAACAAGATTTGTTAATATATTGACAGTAAAAAAAATATTTTATGTTCTATAGGCATACCACTTATATTTTTCAATAGTATTTTTATTATTATTTAGAATTCGCCCTGGTACAAGTAACTGTATATACAGTGACTTTACCGTACTGTACATTTTGTAAAGGTACAGCAACATGTTATTCGAGGTTTTTTTTGTTTAGAAATAACTGTTAGAAAAATCAAAAATATGAAAAAACTATGATTCGCCTGTGATTTTTTTTTGCGCTAACTTTCTCTTCGTTTGTGTTTTTTATGTAAATTTTGCACTTTTTCTACATTTTATTGTTTATTAAAAAAAGTACATATTTTATCCATAAAAAATTTTAATGTCCGTAGCTCTAGAAAAAAAATCAACGCACACGGGTACTTTTTTACTAATATTTTTTGGTGAATTTTGTATCTAAAAAAATAGTGAACTTTTTTATTTTAATGTTTTTCTAAGCACTATTTATTATTTTTTGCTATGTACATAAGTTACACTAAGTACGCAAATGTACTGTACGTTACACTAGTACTGTACCGTACATTGACTGCGGCCAAGAATAGTGTACGAGAACGAACCCTAGTTATACAGCACGTGTTTTTGTTTTTTAAGAGTTATAATATTATGTTTTATTAATCTATAAATAATTTTGACATAAAAGCACAAAAAAAAAGAGTCTTCTTATTAAATTTATATCTTTTATTACGTTTAAACAATAATATATGTTTTTGTAATTGCTAAATTACTTTATATAAAAATTTGTATACAAATTTGGTGCAAACATCGATATTTTATGTACAGGTGGAAAATAAAAAAAAAGTTTATTGTATATATTCAAAACCTTTTTTCTAAGTTTTTATATGACTTTGCCGCCTCGAAAACAGAATAAACTTAAAAGGTGTATTTGATACTGTAAACATAAAAGAAATTGCCAAAAAGTAAATGTTTTATGTGCCATAAAACTGTATTTACTTACGCTCTGGGTAATGTACAATGTCCCCTCTTTGTAAGGCATGGATCGAACTAAATGGTAATTAATTATTAAAGCTGCAAAAAATCGGAAGTTTGTGTTAAGATTTTTTATACTAGGATGTTTGAAAAAAAGACTTTTTTGTTGGCCGGAGCCTTTTTTTTATATACATTTGTTGTTTTTTATCTTTTGTTACAAACAACAACATAAGAACAGTTATCCAACACATAAATATAATTGCGTATAAAGCAAAAAAAAATTGTTAAAAGCAGCAAACAAAAAAATGTTTTCGTACATACATTTCAGGCCATAAAATACATTTATACGTTCGATAAAAAAATTGCGTACTGTATATTTGTAAATCTTGAACTTTGTACCTAATGGATGTATCATTTTTCATGCAGTAGCGTATTTTAATTACTGAAAAATATTAGTTCGGACATTTTACATTGCTTTTTAGTAATAAAAAAATAACCAATAAACTTCCAAATGTCATCTATCGCAACCCCTAAAAAAACGCCCAACAATGCATATGTCAAATTTTTACGGTTTAAAATGTGCTTTAGGCTGGCTGAAACAATACAATTTCGGTTTTATTGTAGCTTTTTTCTATACTAGACCATCTCTGCACATGGCGGATAAAGATTTAACCTCGTATTTCAGAAAAGCATCAATATTACTTTTCTTGTTTCTAAATAAAAGTAAATAGCTATTTATAAGTATTAATTGAAAGTTTTTTGCGTAAATATTAAGCAAAGAATTCATTTATGCTGCAAAATACTATAAAAAAATACTCTATGCAGCGGCGCAGCCATTGGGTATGGTAAAAAAAATTGTAGGTAAACAAAAAACACAAATATTTATTGAAAAAAAAAACAACAAAGAGTATTTAAAAAATAAAAATATAAATAAATAAAATTTTCGGGTATTTTTAAGCCTCAAAAAAGACCAATTAAATTTAGGCTGTGTTTTTTTCAAAGGTAAAAACCCCTTTCTTAGCTACGCCAAAGACGTATAAAGTACATTTTTGTCGTGTAAACTGCTTTTTTTAATTTCCTGAACATAATAAATGAGTGTTTATTTATATATTGAAAATTTCAAGAAAAAAAAGCGTATCTGATTTTCTTTTTCTTCATATCACTGTTTTGTAAAGTTGCAGGTTATAATTTGTAATAAGATAAATTCAAATTTTTTTTTTGCAGTAAATGCTGCTTAAAAGAACTTAAAGGTTCAAATATAAACATTGGCATTTTTACTGGT
>JAQFYM010004891.1:0-14364 GCA_034694785.1 Agrenia bidenticulata
TTTTCAAGGCCCTTGAAAAAATTGAAAAATTTGAAAATTGAAAGATGAAAAGGGAAAATTTTGAATAAAGGAAACTCTAGGAAGTTGCGGAGAATTTTTTAAATTTGGTTACAATTCGAAAGTTATCTTAATTGAGTGATTTCAATGTCCATGTTGGCTGGACTTCTTTTTTTTTCATGAAATTTCAATGAATATTTGAAATGTTTCATGAAATTTCAATTAATATTTTTCATTTTGCATCTCTCATTTTTCAACCTTCTTTATATTTCATTTTTCATGAAATTTCAATCATTTTTCATCTTTAATTTTTCCCTTGAAATTTCACCTGCCAAACCTGTTTCCCTCTCATATGTATAAACGGACAACAATTCTATTGATACTTCACCAACCACGTATATCGCTGTTAGGTTTAGACTTTGCAATTGTATTCTGGAGGTAAGGGATTAAACCTACAGAAACTCATGCATCAGAATGGACTTGGGCCATGAAATCTAGCATTGTAACATGTAACGATGTTGTCAATGCAATGACAATTTTGTCAAACTGACCGTGAATCCTCGAGAGAAGGTTCAAAGAAGTTTTTCTATTTGCAGAATTACTAGATCATTAGGTTTCCTTCCTTTGGCCATTGATGCATGCCCTTTATAGACCTCTAAATCCTTTCCTATCATCCGCTATTCCTTTCAATTTTGCTTTAGAAGTCATCAAGTTTCCACGTTTGATTTTCTATTGAATTACCACGCTACAAAAGACCGGTGCTATTTGTGCAATGATTCGTAGTAATGTATTGAAAATCTCTCTCCAAAATTTTCCAGTGTAAATCCCATGCTATCCAAGCTCGACTGATTGGAATGGGTCCAGATTCCCATGGATTTACTTTGTCATCTATAGACCTAGGATAATTTTATTGATAAGCTCTGATTCCCAGCTTCATTGACCAATCGATTAAGGGTGCCAACCATTTATCATAATTGTCGTTTTTTTATAATCGCATGGAATCAAAAGTCATTTCCCGTTCGTGAAAGGGGAAATGACTTTTCAGAACTTGACATAGAGACACATAAATTTAAGCAATGCGTTTCATAAATAAAACGTAACTACCACAATTCTATAGGTCTGAATACACTCATGACAGTCATGACTAACGAGGAATTTGATTTAAGTCGATATTGAAATATGATAGACACTTCAAATTAAATACATAAATTTTAAGTTCTCCATTCTATTAAATCACATCTTTTCATAAATTTGCTCCAAATTCCCTACAACTTGCATACAATAGGGAATATAAATGTTTACATTGCCGCGTAATAACAAATCCTCTTGCAATCAATAGGTGATTTGGACAAGTCATTGATAACAACTATAGTTGGTAGGAGTATTGGGATCAGTGTAGTTGTTTTTGGCTATTAACTTGACCGCGTCAAGTTGTATCCCTATAGTTAAACCTGTATTAAATACACATAACGAGTGTCTTTTCAATTGGTCTTGCCACAAGTAGCATAACACTTTAGTAGTTAGACTAGAGTAATACAGTAACGGGAAGATAGAGTAACTGCATGCATAAAACATGTATTGACTATACCTTTCTAAGTTTGAAGTTTTTAATTTTAAGAAACCAATACCTGAGGCAGTATTTCGAAATTTATCTCCCCTTCACCATCAGGGAATTTGCCAATCAATAAAGAAATTCCTTCATTGCTCAATGAAATCAGAAATCTACTACAAGAGACAGAAGCAAGGTTCGTTCAACTGTACGATTACTGGGGTATTTGTCAACATTAAAATTCCACTCTGTCCCCAAGTGCATCTTGAGAATGGATGGCTTTGCATACAAAATAAAGTGAATTAGTACCTAATGGTTTTAGCCATTTCCCAGCAATTCAAACCAGCTTCTTGTGCAGGGAAAAATTGTTTTGCTGTGATACTTACAAATTAGTTTATATATTCGCAGTGGTACTGATTGACTTTTGATAAAGTTTTAAAACCATATCGACAGTCGAAATTGATATGTGTGAGTCAGAGAAAACGTCAATAAGCAGTAGTGCTAGCACCAAAACAAATGGAAAAGGTTCAAAGGAATCGTATGGATACAATGAAAACTGCAGTACCAGCGCCACCATCCCTCAATACAGTTCTCAAATTAAACTTAAAAGGGAAATTGGGCTTTTGGAAGCTGTAGGAATCACGATAGGATCCATCATTGGTTCGGGTAATGATTACAGATAATTACTTAAGTCCTTGATCACAGTAATATAGACTCTTTGATGTGTGTAATAAGCTATTGAAGCATGTCTTTATTTCTTTATTATTATTTGCACAGGGATCTTCATATCTCCGAAAGGCATAGTCGCTCATGTGAGATCAGTTGGAGCTTCCTTAGCAGTGTGGGTATTTTGTGGCTTCTTGTCCATGCTCGGAGCGTTTTGTTTTGCAGAGCTGGGTACAACATTTCCAAGTGCTGGGGGCCAGTACACGTATATCTTTGAAGCTTTTGGTCCGTTGGTGGCATTTTTGTCCCTATGGTCTCACAATCTTATTTTCGTGTATGTTTATAATTATTATATATTTGAGTTAGTGACATAAATAATCCTTCAAAATTTTTTTTGAGCAAACTGTTGATATGATTTTTTAGACCGATTGGAAATGCAGTGACTGGGCTGGTATTTTCCAAGTACCTGATACAACCATTTTTCCCCACGGGGTGTGAAATACCCGAAATGGCCGTTCGACTTCTGGCTGCCTCGACGATTTGTCTACTGTCTGCTTTAAATTGCTGTGACATTCGTTACATTAATAGGTTTATTGATATCTTCATGCTACTAAAATTGACTGCTGTGGTCTTGATTATTATCGGGGGTGCCTATGCTGTTTTTGATAGTTGGTGATCATATTTTATCATTTCTATGTGTAGCTGTTGTAAGTCCGATCAATTGGATTGAATTTATTTGTTTAAAAACAATTAGATGGCACTGAAAATTTTGGGGATGTTTGGGGGGACTCAAATATTACTTCGGAGAGTCTTTTATTTGCAACTTATGCTGGATTCTTCGCCTATGGTGGTTGGCAAGCTATGTCAACAATGATGGAAGAGCTGAAGGAACCCAATAAGTAATTCGAAGATTTCTATACTTCAAGTTTTGTTATTTTTTTTGTTACAAGTTGTATGTTTGAATTGTTTCCAGAAATCTTCCAAGAGCTATTTTCATATCTTTGTCAGGAATTACTTTAGTCTACCTATTAGCAAATGTCTCGTATTTTGTAGTTTTAACTCCTTCGGAAATGGTCCTATCCGATGCTGTAGCAGTGGTTAGTCCCCAAATAGTACACTTGCAAATAAGTTCATTAAAATATTGTCATGAGTTAATTAACCAGAGTTATTATTTTATATTTTCCAGACGTTTGTAAATAAGCTGTTTGGAAGCATGGGTTGGATAGTCCCGACATTCGTTTGCATTTCAACATTTGGATTCCTGAGCATTCACATTCTTACAAATTCAAGGTATTGAAGTATTTGCAGTTGGTTTTGTAATATAGTAAATTAATTGGGTCTGATTCATGCGTTTTAGGATATGTTTCGTTGGAGCGAGACATGGCCATTTTCCAAACGTATTAGCTTTGATAACCACTGCTTATTCAACACCAGCCCCATCCATCATATTCCAGGTACTAAATTAGAAGAGATCGCCATTTGAAACTATGAGTATCAGCTTATTAAAATGTAATTCTTTGGTTTTAGGCAACTCTGTCTATAATGTTTCTATACACTGCAGACGTATTTGCGTTGATAAATTTCGGGTCCCTTATTAGTTGGATGTTTAACTCCTTAAGCATTCTAGCCCTTTTGTACCTCAGGTGGACTAAACCAGAATTAGAAAGACCGTTCAAGGTAATATGTTAAGGTCACAGGATGTATTTGAAGAAAAAATTGCACAGAAAAACTTGGAAAACTCTTAACAAAATTAATCCTTTCGTTTAGGTATCTATCATCATTCCTATCATCTACTTCATCATCACAATTATCTTCGTAATCATTCCTGTGTACGTGTCCCCGATAGATGCAATTATTTCTCTTGGGATAACCCTCACGGGTATTCCTGTGTACAGCCTCTTAGTCACAGGAGAGCAGTCCAAATTTATTTTGAAATTTAGTGGTATGGATACCCATATATGTTTATTTATGTTTTACCCACACATAATTTTCTAACTCATTTGTCTAGAGTGCTTGACGGTTGCCGTTCAGAAGCTTCTGATGTCAGTGAAGGAAGATTAAACCATGTCGCATAGTCGATAATCCGAGAATGACTAAAGTAATCTCAACGACCCAAACCCATTACTGTATTTTCATGCTATACGATTATGATTCATGTAATTGAAAATCGAATGACAACTTGAACTAGGATTGTCATTGTCACTCTGACTGACCAAAACTTTACCGAAATTAATAAATGAGTTTCTCCTTGTTTCCACTTTAACTGTATCCCAAATATGTAATAGCTTAATAATTATAGATGTGTCAAAGATACATTTTGACGCGTACGTAGTTTGATGGAAGCCACAAGTACCACAAACGCCACAAGAGTCGATGTTATTTCCAGTCTTGTGCGTTAATTGAATGGATACAATTTGAGTCATCAGCAAGAACTTATGGTATTATTTTAAATAAAAGTTGATGCTTCTTATTCAGACCATTTAATCAAGTTTCGAATTCCCAGTCGACTCGCTCAACTTGTAAGTCAGTAGAAGCTGTCGTTAATTTATAAATTTTATTTAACTAAATAATTCATTGCTGAAAGATCATGAGGGGTATCATATTAGCTCTGAGCTTAATCTACTGTGTTGTAAACGTAAGAATCTTCACATGTCAACATTTTAACTGTTCTCAACATTTAATTTCATGTTAACAAACTTTCTATGTAATTCACAACTTTCTCCTGCAGGGAGATGAATACGAAGCTCCTCCGCAGTGGGGCGGACCTATACCCTCCGAGAAAGAATCGTCCGAGCGGTTCGAGCATAGCCTTTCCGTTGAGAAACACGGCTACCCGCCTGGCTGTGTAAACAATAATGAGAAAAATAAGTGCCACTTCATGGTTTCAATAACACTGGATTCTGATAAATACCCAGGGAAAGCATATTTTAACCTGTCTGGGAAGCTAGATAACACTGGCCATGGGTACGTAGCTGTGGGCTTGTCCGAGGATGACAAAATGGTAAATACTTTAAAAATCTACTTACGCCTCACAGAATATTATTAATGTGACATTTACAGGGTGACGACCACATCGTTGAATGTATTAAACGCGAGGATAAAAGTCATCCTATAATCTATCATTCTTGGTCTCAGTACCACAACACCCCTCAAAGGCTTAGGGTCAGTAAATATTTCATTTGCAATCGTTTTTAAACAGTCAATTGTAACTTAGATAATAATATCTCGTTTGCCTTCTGTTAGGATGACTCTGAATTAATTCAAGTAGTGTTGCTAAAGTATGACGCAGAAAGTCGGTACCTAACGTGTGGATTCACTCGCCCACTTATCACCCATGTTAAGTACACAAGTAACGAAGGCATTGAGAAGGTGAAGAAATTCGATTTGAATTATGATAAGTATCACATTCTTCTTGCCACTGGACAGCTTAAATACCCGCATTCAGGTAATGCTAATACCCTTATAATTTAGGGTGTATGATTTTATAAATAGTTGAATCATAATGGATATTTTCTTAAATTGTAGAAGAGCTTGGATTTCATGGAAAAGTGGCCTCAGGTCATGCATACGTGTCAAGGTTCCCGTACAACGGTTATAGGTCTTCCGCATCAAGTCTTTCTGTAGAAGCGATGACAAGCATTTCGTTTTTGATATCCTTGGGTCTTATTTTAGTTTAACTGTATGAATCGAATTGTACACTTTTCTACTGGGTTGCAATTAAATCTTGATATTATAAAATTATATTACAATACGTGAAGAGAATTTGTAATATTGTAATATTAGTAGATAGCATTAAAATTTAGTATGTAATTCCCTCAACAATAATCAGTAGAACCAAGAGATTGTAAAATTTACCAATGAATCAAGTTGATTGATTTTCAGTGGAAGTTACATAACTACTCGGGACTTTCTGATGAATGATTAATCGCTAAATTTTACTACTCACACGTCGGAATTCACTTGCATTTATCCAAAATTAATAACAAGTTGTTTAGTAATGTGGTTAAGCGTCCACAGGCTTTTCAACAACAGCATAGAGTAATTGGTATTTGGATTCAATTTCATCAGAGCCTGACTTGACGTTCCAATAGTTTACTAAAAATTCTCGGTACTCCTGCTTGACATCCTCATGGAGTTCCTTCGGTATGCGTTTTATGAACGGATTCAAGGACAGATACAAGTCTATAATGAAAGGGCTTCCATTAAAATCATATAATTGAAACTGTGTTTTAACATAATCCACTAACCAAGAAGGATTTCAATCCGTTCAAAGTGGTACACTTGGTTGTTTGTGGTAAGCTTCACGATTTTGAAGCCAGTGGCTTCAAGATTTCTTCTAAATGCTATTTCCGCATCTTCTTTTTCCTCAAACCATTCCGGAATATATTGTTCGTATCCCTTAGATTAAAAACATTGAGTTCATGGAATGTACACATTGTACACTAAATAAAAATGCTTGATTTTATCTGTACTATACCGGCATATATTTGGACCATTTTTCACTTGTTCCGAGTTTTTCATGAAGTAAATACAAGGTGGAATTACCCAACACTGTAAAGCCTAACTGCCCCCCAGGCTTCAGAAACTCATAGAATCGTTTCAGAGCTTTCCTATAAATAATTGGAAACAATTAATAAATTCTTCATTTGCTTAAATATCATTATTTTTTAACTAAAACGTAATAACATGTGCAAACCTGTAATTTCTTACGAAATGAAGAACATATATGGAAAATATCTTATCGAATTGCATGTCCTTGAACGGGAAGCTGCTATCATTTAAGATGTCCCCAACCGCATAAGTCGTCTTTGAATTTGGATAACACCTCCTGGCATGAGCTATCATCTCTTCAGAAATGTCCACAGAATACAAATGAGAGTCAAACATCTCGGTTCGAGGTATGAAGAACTTTGCCCCCGTACTTCCAGCCCCACACCCGTAATCTAGAATCTTTATTTTTTTCTGACCCCATGTCATGTCTTGGATCAACATGGGAACGAATTGGTCTGCATCTCGGGCGGGTGCAGATTTGTTGTTTTCATATCTCTCCGGATCATACATTATGAAAACTTTGCTAGAAAAGTTTTCAATGTTGTATGAAACGAGTTAATTATTGCTACAAAGATAGTGTTAAAATCCGGTATGGATCAATCGTATTCTTGATTTATCGATCGCTTGAAACTTACTTGTACTAGAATCGAGAATATAATCAATTATTGTAGTTAGTTTATAGGCTGGAAGTTAAAGACTAATCGTTCGAAGGCAAATGTAAAAACTTTTGACGAGCATAATAGCTCGAGATTTCATATTAGAGAACTATAATCAAGTTGAAGTATCTTTTTACAGAACGATGCATTCAGTTTTGGTTTTTCAAAGGAACAGGGAGGAACTATCATCGAAAGTCCAACCTGGTTAAGCAATATATCATAGTTATGTGGGGCTGATATTAATTTAATGCTTAGTATAAACTATGCCTAAAGGGTATGTTGTATCAGTTGTATGTATGAGGGATCAGTAAATTTAGTAAAGTTATTGATAACAAACGGTTTTTCAGTAGCAGTAGGGATGGAGACTATGGAAAAACTCTCAGTAACACATAGCTTGAATTACTTATAATTAAGTCATGTAACAGTTTTAGGGGACTTCTTCTGTAGTTGGTTTAATTTCACAAGAAGTTGGTCCCTCCCAAATGATATCAAAATAAAACGCTATTTAAGCTTACGTAGTTTAATGATAAACTGTGTATATCGTAGGGCAGAGTTATTGATTGAGAATGATCTATATGACCATAAACAAGTCACTAAGGCATGTGAAAAAATATCATTAGTCTTGTATAAGCCGCATAATAACCAGTGCTGTTTTTTGTGGTTATGCGTCGGTCTGATGAAACCATCCAAAAATTGACACTTTGTGTGCCCAAATACTAACAACCAAACTTCTTGCTATAATCAGATATGTAATCATTAATTCAATGATTTTGAAGTATTTGATGCATGACAGCATGACATGCATACCAATTATTGAAGCCCCCTCCCCCTCTGGCCCATAAGTACCGATAATTGTTATCAATCCACTCATTTATCTGTAGTTTAATTACTAAGTAAATTTCAGTTCCCTAAATAACTGTAAGATTCAGAATTGAGACAGGTTTCAAATGTTCATTGTTTACATCAAAGAATCTTAAAATTTAAGACGTCACAAGTCGTGACGTGACGTCTCACCAAGACGTAAAGGTGGGGGCTGCATAGTTACGCCTAATGAATTTCTACTGTCTAGTGTTAGATTCTAATGTATAATTTCATTTGCAAAGCTGAAGGTATCGTTAGTTGTTAGTAGCAAAAAAACGTTTAAAAATATATCTGTGATTAACATTTTTTTATGGATTAGTTATTTTTCACTCCCACATTTCTAAGCATACTTTCCATATTTAAAAATATTATTCTACTGCTGATTACATTAGAATAATTAGGTTGGAGAGGACTTGACAAGTAAATTGTGGTTTTCTTACCAGGTATTCCAAATTTTCTACTTGGGCGCGATTCCACGTTGTAATTTTCTTTACATCGTAATCGAAACTTGATTATGACCAATTACAAATAGCTTTTCTGAGATTGTTTTCTTAACTTATGCAAACAAAATTAACTAACTTTCTGTGGTAAAGCTTCACAGAAAAATCTGCAGGTAGTTTTAGTGTAATAGTAGCTAGACCCTCCCTAGATTTATCTACAAAGAATCAATGAATGAAAGAACGAATTCAACTAATAAGCTAAAGCAAAAAAAATTAAATTGCATAACAATCTCAAATTATCCCATTTTATCCGCCCATCCATATTCCCCATCAATAAGCATACGATTATCAAGGTATAGATTCATGTATTTTTCTATTATTGTAAATTATGATTGGTCCCTGAGTCATTTGATCCAAATCAAAGTGACCCCACTCACCAGTCGTAAGAAGAACCGAAAAATGATGGGATAACCGGTTCTCTATTAATTATATTTGTATAATGTACAACTTTTATATAAATAAAACTTGTTTTGTCTTCATACAAAAGGTCAAATCGTCCAGTCTGAAAAATAAATCTATTAAAGCATATTTTTTATCGCTAAATTTAATAGCAAATTTTCTTTGATTAAAATTAAACGTGGTCCACCAAGTGTCCTAATATTCTAGAAAAGTCTGTCACAAAAATAAATACGATTTAAAATGTATTCATTTATTTTATTCATATTCATGGACGGATCGGATGAATTTTTAATTAATTCATAAATACTGAGAACCGTAAAAACTCATTAAGAATAATTTCCCAGAGCCTTTTCGCTAGTAAGCTACCCAGCATGCAAACGAAAAATTCAATATCTTAAAATAATGTCGAGCCCTTTACCTCAAGACTGAAGCAAATTGATTAATAATTCATTTTACATGGGAATCTATCCAAATAACTTCCCACGACTATTTACTCTAACCACATATTAAAACCGTTTGAGCATAATTGAACTAAAGTAAAATTACCATTTACTAACAATCCAAATTTAAAAATGTCTAAACTTAAAAGACTTTCTCCTATCCCAAGTCCCATCCTAAAAACCCCCAAGCTCATATTATTATATATATCCCCGTTATGAACTTTCACTCTCCCCATCCATCCTGGAGAAGTATCTGCGAAAAAGGACACATTTTCCCCAAGCCCGGACAGTCCGAACTGATCTGAACAAAATCCAAGTGATAACAAGTGGGACGGTGGGAACCACCCACCCCCACCATTAAATCCCAGACAGAGCCCCTAATTATGAGGCCCCTGAGACCCTCACGCCCATGCCCTCTCGCCTGTACAGAAAGTTGTTTATCTCTGGTTGAGCTGTAGGGACAGAAGAGGCAGGTTGAGTTTTATTGGATTTGTGTAGAGTTTGCTCCTCTCTGGTCGGCCTCTGCCCCTATCCTCTGTCTGCCTCTGCCTGTGCAAAAGTTGAGGTGAATCTTTGCTGCGCCGACTTGATGTGAACATTGCATTGAGAGTTTCACAGAATCTCCTTTGGGTAATTTTTTACCTCGTACACTTTATATCCTTTTTATCCTCAAATCCTATCCGATCATCACACAAGTCACACAGGTTCACAATATTACAATTACACTCTCTTCCCTTTTAACAAACTGTACAAGGCATTGGATTTTACTCCCTAATTACTATTTGTAAATTGACCTGTTACTTCCTTTCCAAAGGATTTGGACGGAATTAGTGGCTAAAAAAAGGGGAATTTTTGCAATAGCAATTTCAACCGGATTCTAGTTTGAATTTTGACTCTTTAAAACCCATACTCCGGGGTTTTGCTGTATTCAAGCAGGATATCAGAGACTAGACTGTACTCTAGACAGACGGAAAGACAAGTGTAATTTGTGCATCTGTTGACCCAATTTAAAAAAAGTCCAGTGGGGGTAGGTGAAAGTTGCAAGTGTTTTAAATAATTTAAAAAAAAAGTATCTAACATTGGTAAATTAGTGTGGAAAAGATCCAAGTTCCTCCTGCTGTGCTAATTAAAACTTATAATTTTTCCAGAAGTGGAATCGTGAGCTAGGAATGGGTGGATATTTTGTATTTGTTAAACAGATGGATATGAAGGCGTGAATATTCAAGATTTGAACTTGATCTCTCAAACTTTTAGTGTTTTAGATACGATAATAGAAATAAAAATCCGAGATTGAGATTGAGGATCCAACTTGTACTCCTTGGTGGGTATAACACGCCCTAACTACACGAATATAAAGTAAGGAGAAGAATAATTAAGAATATATACAAGATGACATTCATTACTATTACTACCTACATGCACAATATAGGTTACATTATAATACATTGGCTAACGAGTAGAATTTGTTAACGCAGTTAAAGGTTAGAGCAAAGTAAAGTGAGTGTAGGGAGTAGTTGATAGTGAACAAGTCTTTCGAGCGAAATTGTAATTTTCCACCTCAGTGTGAGTTAATTAACTCCACTCCACCTGCCCTGTCTTCCACCACTGCCATTCCATATATACTTGAATCCTGCATGTGTATATTAAATATATGTGTATGCAACTTGGTAGTGGATAAATAAATATGCAGTCACTTAAAGACCCGGTTAGTTTTGCTCAGACTTTCCTGAGCACAATTCTAACTAGGAGTAACTGAAATACAGTGTTTCAAAATGTTTTCCATGTTTCCTGAAATATAAAGCTGGGAACATTGAGAACTATTGCAAATATATGTTTAAATAGTATGCAACACGGAAAATGGAATGCTAGCCAGAACCCGAACTCATATAACCTGGTGACTTGGTTTTAGTATTTTGGCAAGAGCTCCTTCTTGCACGCTTAACTCTTTGGTATTCAATCTTGGAATTATTAGTCAGTTCTATATGCTCTATTTTGGAAGACTCTGTTGTTTGTAGGACTTCTCGTGACCAATTACGTATTTGAGAAAGCCCCGTCGTCACCCTTACTCAATGAAACTCATTTTAATAAGTCATATAAATTTATCATTAAATGCTCTATGTATGTGTCGTTATTCAAGTAGACTATAATTGAATAAGATATGACTTCTAACTTCAATAAGGTGTAAGAAAGTTAAGTACAACAATAATTAACATTTTACGAATGATCAAAGATCCCCCAACTACACCATACACTATACCTACGGTCTTCTACCCCAATTAATTCCGAATATTAATCTTTCCACCTTGCTGTAGCCTGAGTGCCCTGTGGGCCATTCAGTGGCAGGCGTTGAACGTGCCTTCACCATAGCACAAAGTGGTTTTGTTAGTTTTCCATAACATGACAAAAAGTGTCTACTGGTATCATCACTAGACTTATAATATAACTCATATCAACATATCACAAAGAGATAGAGCTAAAACTTACAACAGTCATACACGTATGCACGGTACTGGCCCTACCTAGTCTCTAACGAATCTAGGAATCTAGGTCAGCTTATACTCACTCGTATTGTCTTGTCACTTTCCGTCTAGTCAAAAGATTGAAGCAAAAAGGCTTCTGCTCGAGACATCGGCTTATGTGTTTCTTTTCATTCAGTCCATATCATTCGCATTTGCTTATATGAACTATCTACATGCCATGACACAGGACAGATGATTAAAATAACAAAGACAAGTTGAAAAGTCAGCAGTAGAAGAGAGCCTTTGGTGGTGGTAGTGAAAGCAATAGTAAGTACAATAGACCAAGAAGGTGACAAACTGGGAAAGGAATGTGACGCTCCTGCTAAAGGACTATTTACTACCGTCTTGGATTCGTTCTTTTTGTCGAGAGATTCAAGGGGACAAAGTAGAAATGTTGTGCAGCAAATGACCTCCAGCTCAGGTCAGACTTTTAAGACAGAATTGCCATTACTGAATAGATTCTCCAGAGATGTTATTCATTTACGTGACCTTTCACCTTTTATAAATCTAGGAGAGATGGAAGGAGATTTTCCCTCTCAATTTCTTGTGAACTTTTAGTTTTTAAGGTTGGACGAGTTTTGACTAAAATGATACAATATCAAAAGGCTTTACATTTAAACTTTGGAATAAGGGATTTTCCAACCCTTTCTGCTTTCACCACTTTCTTTCCCCTTATTCGAAAGCAAAGAAGGCTTTGCATAGAACGGAGAAGACAATAATGAGTTTTAACGTCTAAGATTTCGTATGTTAAGAAAGGAACGTGTATATATAGTTCAATAGTCCAACCCCCTAACCGTCATCAAAGACACGGGATGAGTATAAGCTGACCTAATTTGATTTAGAGAGGAACATCGTCGGCTCTTGTTTCGTGCTTTGGAGATATTTAGGGTTTAACGTTCCCCATCCACACTCTTACCTTAATGTAATATCATCAAATTATATCTCTTTATTATACCCTCTCCACAGTAGCATGTTGTGTGTGCGTAGTTGGTTGGTTTCATAGAAATACATAGTTTCATCTCTCCAAGCACAAGTTGAAACGACCTAGGTTGGTGAAGGACTTATAGTTGAGTTCACAATAGATCCAGGGCTTTGTCAAGGATGTTGTGGATGGTGCTTGATACAATACCAAATTCAAGGCACTTAAAATGAATTGAAATTATTCAAAACTTCCACATCCAATATCTTTATGTTTACTCTACCCTGAGTTAGAATTGAAGGGAAATCTGTTCCAATCTTTTGTTGATGAAGAAGGTAATCTATGTGAACAGTGGGGTCCAAGTGCTCTCTTATTTTAAGAGAAGTAGATAGAGTATACTCGTATCTGTATTACACAGACTCCCTTTATTACTACTAATGCCGATGGTCTGGATCTGGTGACTATGGTATCAATGGCATGTTTACAACATCTTATCTTTCTGAGTTTTTTTCATACTTTTTCTTACAAATTGTACCTGTGACCTGCGTATATATGATTTATGACACGGGGATATTGGATAAAAAAGAAAGCAAAAACAGGGAAAGTATGACGGAGAAATCAGTCTCGAGTCTCAGAGCTCAAAGTTCACTTTGAAGGAGTTTGAATGCAAAACCTTTCGCTCTCTCTATCTTATGATTGAAAGCTTTCGTCGTTATACGATCTTATCTAATATTTTCTTATGATTCGATTTTCTGTGAGTTTTTTCGCAGGAAACGTGAGCATTAAAGGTGGGGACTGTAAAAAAAATGATGAGGATATTCCCAAGGCTATATATTATTATGTTCTTCATAGGAATTAGGAGGAGAAGCCCTGTGCAAGCCTTCTATTCACAATCCGTATATTTCTGGCAGCGTCTTCCTCCAGATCCCAGACTCTTTTCTTGTATTTATGAAAGAGATTCGATTCAAGTTGACGATCTTGCAATTGCTGTGGTCTCTGAAAGGATTATCTTATCACGTATCGTATCGCTCGAAGCTATTTCTTTTACATGCTGTGGCAGTAGTGGCAGCGGTAAAGTACTATTCCCGGTACTGCTGTCACACCTGTACATTATGCTCGATAATATTTTGTAGCAGATTTGTAGGTATCTTTTATCCATGGAGATGGAGACGAGGGCTAACTAGAAGCCTAGAAAAGTATAAGTGGACTATTGATTTGAGGATCGATGGATTCATGATTCCTTGACAACGTTCGTCCTCTTTATATGGTTACGACAAATGAATTATTTTTAACGAAATAATTATTTT
>JAQFYM010004892.1:0-14364 GCA_034694785.1 Agrenia bidenticulata
TTTTTAGATGTCTTTCTATCTTATGTGCTAAGTTTTGCATTGTAAAAAGATTTGTAAGTAGAAAACATAAATGCAAAAATATATATATTTACACTTAATTTGTGCAGGGTATGCTTTATAGACTGATAATGTTAGCAAAATTGACATTTGCTTTTGCGCATAAAATTTGCGATTTGACAGATAGTACATTATACTAATAAAAGAAAAATAATATTACACGTAGAAAACGTATGTTTTTTATTTATATTTGTTTTTATTAAAATTTTAGTTACCAAAAGTAATACTTTGCGAATACGGAAAAATTAAGTAGTTTTGTCTAAGGTTCTAGGAATGTAAAACAAGAAGAATTTGTGGAATTGGTGCGCAAAAGGGCTTTTTCTTGTAGGTTTGATGTACCAGGTGTATCTATTTACCAAGGGATTAGTATATTTTTTTTACTTTGTTCTATTATAATGTATGTATTAAAAAAAGCTGCAAATAGCAAATTTCTCTCAAAAAAAGTTAAAAAAAAGCCAATTTTGCTTTTTAAATATTTTTAAACTTTTTTAAAAAGTTCTTCTACAAAAATTACTCGTATTTACATTCTTTCGTACGGCGCTCGGTTCCTCTTCATAAAAATTATACCTAATTATATTTTTGTATTCAATATTAGCGGTAGCCGTAAACAGAATTTTTTTACATTAATGTGTGTACTAAACAGTTGATTCAATTAATGTTTTTTTACTAATTTTATTTCTAAAAAATGTTTTTTTTTAATTATTTTACAAAAAAACGTTATTGTGGTTTTCCGCCCATAAATTGGGCAAAAAAGCTGGTATATCAGTGGCACAGCACGATTTTTTAAAGAATGGTGCTGGGTTACAAAAAAAAAATGTTTTTTTTATGCCAAATAAACAGGGAATGTATAAGTGAAACTGGAATTTACCAGCAACGTTATTCAACTTTTGCAATTATGAGTTGGTATTGACAAAAGTGTATTGCAATAAGGTCGTTTAACAAAGAAAAGGACAGCGAGTTTAATATACTAAAAATGCATACCTGTTTTTATATTGGAAAAAAAACACGAATGAAAATTTATTGTATATTATGCAGCGTTTCAAATTTTTTTGTACGAATTTTGTTGCAAACATAGCTTTCGAGAATTGTACATAAAATCACAGAAAGTTATATGGTGTTTTGCTGAAATTTACAAAAGACAATTCTAAAAAACATTTTTGCATCTTTAACTTAGAAACATATTGCAATAAAAAAGTCATACGATAAAAAAACATGACTTGAAAAAGATTGACTTAGTTGACGATGTTGAAAAAAATTGTTTTTGCTGTGATATATATTTGGTTGCTTTAGACTAATCACTTCGCTGCATAGAAAATTACAAAAAAACCCGCAATCTATTAATGAACGTTCATTGTCAAAAAAGTTCCTTCTTTTTAGTGCAAAAACACTTGAGGTATACATTTTGAAAATGAGTAAAAGTAGATTTTTTTGTGATGTACGTAAGTAGTGTATGTATGTGCATATGCTGGGACGGGGTCGTTTTTTGTTAGTCTGCAATGTATTACGGCTCTTAAGTCCTTGATTCCGATAATTTTAGGAACCTAATGGAACACGTTTAATAACAAAAAACAGTACGATATACTTGTAGCATTTAAAACCACAAAACCTATTTTTTTTGTCGATATACAGAAAAAATCCTGGTTGACAAAACATTTTACAAAAAAAAAAAAACTTTACAAGTAGTGTTTGTTATCTTAAATGGCTAATTTTAAAACACAGAAACCTAAAAAATTTTTGCATAAAAAAAATAGTGTAAATACTGACATTTACTGCCTGAAAACTGATTTGGAAAAGGTGGTGAGATTTAATACTTTAATTTTACACAAACAAAAAAATAAAATGGTCAAAAAACAGTTACACATGTAAAAAACTCTTAATAAGCATTTTTTTGTATAATAACTAGCTTTTTTTTTACATAATAATATAGAAATAAAAATGTATTGCAATCAATTATTTCTAGAAGATACCAAAATCATAAACATAATTGGGTTTAACTGCAAAAATTGGGAAAAAAAGAAAATCTGCCTAATTAGTTAATACACCATAGTTGATTTCAATACATAAGGGTTTAGCATATGTGCACTATTCGAAAAAAAAAGTTGATTTGTGTATTTCGACAGTTATTAAATGCAGGAAATTTTTGCATTTATATATATAACTGCGTTTTGTGATTATTTTCTAAAAATTTGTACTTATCGCAAAATAAAATACATATGTTTTTTATATACTATTTGTGCACAATTACCAATGGCAAAAAAACTTCAAAAATAAAAGAAAACATCATTCGCTGGTAATTTAACAAAACTATTAAAATGCGTTACGAAGCTGATGTGGGTTACATTTTTATACTAGTTATATAGCTTGTATGGCATTTATCAGTAAGCATTTCCAATTATTTTTTTCTGTTTAGGATTTTTTCTTGACTAAACAATTGTTAATACAATTCATTCAAGCGCAAATAATCTGCATATACAAATATGTTTTAGTATATGATATTTGTTTTACGCTTGGCAAAAAAAAGCTGCTATGTCATAATTTGTATATTTGTCATTTTCTTAATGTAACTTGTAAAACAATTTGTTTACGTACGTTTGCAAAGCTCCCATCGATATAAGATCTGCTTTGCCTTGCGTGTTTCTTTAGCATTTGTTTTATCAAAGTATTAGTTCTTTTTTTGTAACTACAAAAGTGGATAATTAGCAATCTTAGTTACGGATTATTTATTGACGCCAAAAAAAAACCTAGTCTTGTATTTAAAAGCATGATTTAATACCCGTTAGTATTTTATTTGGCCGCCTTGTCAATCATGACACGCTGACAGCTATTTTACTATTGTAACTAAAGGATTTGCAGGTATTTTTGTATTAGTTGTAAAAACAGATAAGAATCCTAAAATTATTAAATCAAAATTTTATATTTTGTTGTGCCTGTTGAAAACGCATAATATATTTGTAAAACGAATTTAATACATCTATATGCACACATAAATAGAGAAAACCTGCATGTATATACATAAAAAAACGTTTGCTTTTGTGCGTAAAAAACGAGAAAACGTTTACTGTTTGCAGTTTTTTTACGCCCCTGTTTGAATTGTTTTTTTTGCGGTATTTTAATATGAATATATACAACGTAGAATAAATCAATATGATTCTGTAATAGGCAATTATTTTGTAATCACAAATATGACCAGTAATTAAATTATTATTTACTTATTGTTCAACTCCGCATAAAGTGTTAAATATGTTGTATTACTAGTTTTTTTCGTCTTTGGTTTTTTTTTTTGCATCTCTGTTAATAATGCAGTTTTTTTTACGTTTGATATGTTCAGTTTGCTTTGTGCTTGTTCTTTAATATTATTTGCTACAATTTTGTTTTTTAAAAACAAATATTTTTATGCAGTAAAAGACTTTAGCGCAGGTTTTCTCTTGATCGCATGTATTTTGTGCAAGTTTCATGCTGATTTTATAGTAACATACAATAAAGGCGCTGGTCTCTACACAAAATCATATGCTTCTTTTTTTTTATTTATTAGCAGTCAAATATCCAGTTTTTAATGAGTTATTTAAGGCCTTGTATTTTCCATTCACTTATGTTTTTAACATTGTAGAACAGATACGCGTTTTCATTATATTGCGATATTTGCACAAGATATGTAGATGTAACAAATAAATAATGAAATAGGTTGTTTTTTTTAAACTTGGATGCAAGATAGATTGGCATATAAGGAACAGTTGTAAGATTTTACGATTTTTCCTTTGTTTAAATGCGTAAATATAAAAAAAAAATTGGCTTTTGTTGTTTATTATTGTATACATTTTTTCGTGGTGTTTTTTTTAGATTTTTTTTTTGTGCTTTATATATAGATTTCATTTTTCGTATAACATAATATTGAGGTGGATTTTTTTTTTGGCAGAAATAATATAAATGATTAAATATTTGTTTTAATTTGATAAAAAAATATACTTTTTGACAAATATTCATTTTCATATATTAGGTCGTTATTTTATTATCAAATAACAAACTGCGCAAAATACCTCTTTGAAACTAAGAAACACGCATTTTTGTCATCAGAAGGTAGGTTTATGTCACCTTGCCCCCTTTTACGCCAATGCCTTATAGTTTAGATTTGTTTAAAGAAGTTTTTATATAACACACTGACAAACCAAAACTTATCTCGTTGCAAATCAAATGTTTCCCCATGTCTTTTCTATAGTTAAAGACTAAAAAAAAAAGTCTCAGAAAGCACATTACATAAAAAAAAGCTTTATTTATTACAATAGGATTTTCCTCATTAGGTATTTAGGTGTTTTTCACATCTAATATGACGTTTTTGTTTTTGTTTTTTACTTGATGGAATTCAAGCTAACCCTCGAATAATACGTTTAAAAAATTAAATGCTGAAACGATATGAAAAATCGTTTGAAATACTTAATCTCATATAGTAATACAACATATTTTTTACATTCAAAAAAACAAAAAATTTTTTTGACGCATTCGAACGTGTTAAATATCAAACTGAAAATTTCCTCAATCAAAACAAAGACTAACATAACCATTATAAAAATTGACAAAAAAAAACCGTTACAAAGCTTGTAATAAAAACACATATTATACGTACTTACAAAAATTGCGCATGAAAATTGTACAAAATAGATAACATGGAAATATTTTTTCTTTTTAACTGCATGAGCCGATAAAAATTAAAGCGAAATTTTTGTTGTATGTTTAATCGACAGTTCCATCTAACGCACTAATGCGCAGTTTAAGATTACAAGGTTATTTTTTTTTTTCTTTTAATATTGCAGCCGAATAAATAATCCAAACCTTTTTTTATTTTGCGGGGTTTCTTGCCAAACATTAGTAGCGTTTACATTCAATTTTTTTCGTAGTGAAGATTTTTATTCGATTAACGCCTCTCCATTTTTTTTTTGTTTTTCGTAGTTTTCTATAATGAAACATCCAAATGAATAATTCACGCCCTTTGATATAAACAATAAGTATGTTTGCGCTGTTAATTGTAAATGGAATATTTTTTTCTAATATTAAAAGTAGTTTTTAAACAAATTAATCATATCTTTTCGTTACAATTTCTCAAATAAACAAAAACGCAAAGACGCTCGAAATCAATTGAGTATAAAAATCTAATAAAAATACATTAAAAGATTAAATACTAGTTGATGTTGGTATTTTGCTGCCTTAAATAAATAATAAAATATTCTTCAAACTGCTTCCTACGATTTTTCTATTTTCATCGAACGAATTAATAGAGGAGTCCACGCTTTTTCTACAAAGAAAACCTGCTTTTAAAAATTGTCAGAAATAATCGCCAATATCTATATGAAACGACTTATTGCGTAGCAAACGCAAATTCGGTTACTAGAGTATTCTATATACAATATCGTAGCCGTGGATCTTCAATCTGAAAAGACCGCGTACAGGACGAGTATATTCTAGTTTATATGACTACTAATAAAAGAGAGGGGGTCAAAAGAATAACAGAAAAAAACAACCTTGTACGACAGAATACACACCATTTTAAAACAAACCCACAGACGCGTCGAGGGGCATAAAAGACGAACTTAACTGGTATAATTTAGACGCAAAAAAGCCAAAATTTATAGATCCAGTATAATTGTCAAAGCTCTAATATAAAATATATTGCTTTTTAAAAACAAAAAAAAAATACCTTAGATTTATTTTAATTACATTACAGTAAAAAAACTGAAAGTCGTAATTTATTTTGCAAATTCCTTAAAACGCAAAAAGGAAACATCGGAAATTCAAAATGTGTTTAAAAAGTGTTGTGAGGTCGGCGGTTATGTTTTTGCGTAATTTATGATTCTATTTTAACGCTGGTTTGCGTATTTAAATACGTATATATAGCATTGCCATTTTATGTAATATATTAACGCTTTTTTGCAGGTAAATAAAGCAGAAAAGGTAGTAAAAATTTGTCGTTGTCACTTATTCTAAAACAAACCCATTTTTTGTATTTTTTGAACATATTGTTCATAAATAAGCTTTTTTGCAAATTAACCAAACTAATGTATACAACATTTTTGCGAAGTCTGTATAAAAAAAGATGGCTTTTATTGGAATTCAATATACAGCCGCAAATAAAAAGCTAAGTTTAAAACTTATCAAAGTATTTTTTAAAAATCCATTTATATAAGTATTCTTAGCGAGGCTTTTATATTATCTATTTTTTTTTGTTATTCGTAATTATAGTATTCTTAAACTTTATATATTTGCAAGATATAATTTTATAAAAATGCAAATAAAAAAAAACCATACTCCAGTTTAAAAACAAAATATATGTTTTTAGTATTGCAGCTTTAGGCTCTACAACTTGCCTGCAGATAATTCATAAATATAGAGTTTCTATACAAAAAAAACCATGCATTTTTCTAACACTAAAATTCAATATACCTCGGCATTTTTTTATAACGTTATATCGGTAACGAAGCTTCTTTTCTAGAGCGTTTTATTTTATTTTAGTGCAGTGAAGGTTCATAAAGATACAAATACGAACAAGAATTTTTTAACGCCACTAAAAGATATTATATATGCGTCTTTTTTGTTATATTACTGTTTCGCGCCTACGTGCGTTAGCCCAGTTCGCTAAACCGGGGCATAACATTTATTTCTGTACCGTAGAGATTTACACTACAGCAAAATGAAATCAAAAAATTTTAAAATAGTAATCAGCATGGATTATATATTTTTTAGATTTTTGGTTGTTTTGGTTGTATTGTATTTTAATTCAAACAAAATGTAATAAAAAATACAAGTCGGAACAAAAAAAAAATTAAAAAACAGAAGCATAATTCATTTGTGTTTTAAATATATATATTTGTATTTAAAAAACATTTTTATCTTCAGACTTTTGCGATTCTAGCATGTAGCTCTAAGGGCGCGCAAAAATGAACAAAAGTATTACATGATGTCAAGTATACACAAAAATACAGAAAAAAGCGTTTTTTGCTCTTTATGTTTTTTTCCGGAAAAAAAAAGTTTTTTTCTTTTTGTAGAATTTAGGGAAAGTATACCTTTGTAACTTTGCTTTTTATGCTATATTTTCGTCCTTTATTAATTGGATTTGCTTCAATGGTTGTATTGGTATGAAAACCATGTTTAAAGGTGTTTTCGCGTATTGATTTAGTCATATAACTTCTGTGACTAGTCCGGTTTTTTATGCAAAAAACGCATAATGTATCGCAATTGCCGTTACTATACGAAAAAATTGCGCTTTTATGTTTTTTTAGATTTTTGCAATTTTTTTACTAATATTTATTTTATTGGTTGTCCGAGAAAAAAAATAAAATAAAAAAAAATATCAAAACAAATTCAATTGCTGTAAAATTTTGGTTTCTTAAAAATAGGTAATATTACCAATAGGTGCTTAAAGGTTTTTTAAATATATGTGACTTGTTTTTTTTACAATTTTACCTATATTAAAAAATGAAAAGGATTTTATTATGATACTAGTAAGAAACATGTTTAAAGTTGTAATGTATTAAAATACTAGGGTTGTAGGGTTTTTTGTTTTCTCGGTCTTGCTTTATTGATAAAAAAAGTTTTAGATCTGCAAAATCGAAATTTTACCTGTAAACAAATATTTTAATAGTAATATTTAAAACATATATACATATAAATGATAGGCATTTCTTAAGTGCAATATATTTATATCTTTTTGTAAACCATAGTTTTTATACCCTTATCATTCAGTCCCTTTTTTACATTTTAAAAATGAAAACTCTGCCAAATTTTAATGATCTAATTTATGTCCTCTATATTTACGGAATTCTCGCAAATGATCGTAGATATTAACATACAAAACATTTTGGTCGCATTTGTCGCCTTTTTCTAAGGACAATACGCAATCATTTTTTAGGCACAAGTAATACAATTTAATTGTAAAAGGTTAATATTTGGTAATAAAAAAATTGTTTTTATAAAAAAATATACACATTGCTGTTTGCATGGGAGTGCTTCAAATACAAAACACAAAAGTTAATGAGACATAAAAAAATATTTAAGAAATTAATAAAAGCTTTTTTTTATAAAATTCTTCGTAAAAAATTTCGAATTGACTTGGTCTTAAATAAAACGTATTTTTTTTAATATATTTGTAATAAGTATATTCGAAAGCTAGATAGCAATAAATTTTTATACTGAGTTTTAGCAGTCTCACATATAGATAAATGTCTTTTTAGTTCTTTATTATGGAAAATAAAACTTTATTGTTAAAATACGCTTATAAAATAATAGTAGTTATAACCCATTATCTAATTTTTAATGTAGAAAGTTTGCCCGGTATTGGATTTATTTTTTACAAAAACAGAACTTTTTTTAAATGTCTTTTTTTTAATGTTTCACAGACAGATTAGCTAGATTAAAGCGATGTGTTTTCCGATATGCACAAAAAAATTACATACATAGAATGCATTGTTTTGGTGCGTAATTTTTTGGTTTAAAAAGTAAACATTGGACATATACAAAATATTTTCTTTTTATTTTTAATGTCGATTAAGAGCCGAATTTTCTTTTTATTAGGTAAAAATACAAAGACTATTTTTATCGTACCGCAAAAAAACAGAAATTTCAAGTAAAAAAAGGCAAGAGTTTTTTTCATGACGACAAATATGGTTAGTTTTGTTTTTTCGTTTCCGTAACTAAACCGACCTGTGTTACATGGATCAGGCTTTTTCTTGTTTAAAAAAAATTATGATGAAGATAAAAATGTAGCTATTCATTGAAAATGTAGACCTTCATATACTTTTAAAACTCATTCAAAAAAAAAATTTAGTCTCAAATCACTAATTAAATCATCTCCTAATACATTTAATAAATTGATGATTTAAAATTTACATAAAAAACATAATTTTTATCTCCTGCTTTTTATCATTGGTATGGACGCCTTTGCGACATTTAACTAGCGGTAAAAATCTTAGGGTCTGCTTGTGTGTCGTTTTCTTGGCGAATAAGACTTGAAGAGATACACGAACATTTTTATGACAAAGTTTAAAATTTTTTTTTTATTTGATTTATACCCTCATTCTGTTCAAGACTTGAGAATAAAAAACAAAAAATTCCAAATCACAGGAAAATTAGATACGATATAATAAAAATTAAGCGCTGTGCACGTTAGATTTCTCCTTTTTAGAAGGTGAACTTTAAATAAAATAGAGGGTTTTAAAACAGAAATAAATATATTTATAGGTCAGTGATTTATAGATAGCATATGAGTCTTTTATTTGCTTTTTCGCAAAAAAAAAAATGTCTCTAAACTCTTTGATAAATTCAAACTCAAAAGATGTGACTTACCAGTTTTAGCTGCCTTGTTTTGTTATTGTTTTAATGCCACTTTTTTATTTATGCTATACACTTCATTTTTTTTTTGTTGTGTGTCGCGGTAGATCACGACTTATATAAAGTTTTACTGTGGTTGTACTGTAAAGTGGGTGTTGAAATAATTAAAATATTTTTGTATAACCTCTGCCCAAAAAAACTGTATTAAATGCGCCTTGGCCTTCGTGGCTTCCTATTTTTGTATTAAGAGTATGGGCACTTCTTCGTTTAACGGGAATAAAATTTAACTTGTACCTTTACTTTTTACTCTGCCAAACAATCTCTAATAATGCTCAATAAGTTTAACGTCATTTGATAATGCGTCTAGGGCTGACTTTTATTGTTTTTTATTTTACTTCTGTACCTTCTTTTTCTGCTTTAATCGGGGTTTAAGGTAATGTTGGATTGTTACTTTCCAGAAAAAATTCTCCCTTTGTTCACGGCTATTCCTGTCATTATATGTAAACTTTGTCTTTGAAGCTTGAAACTAGCAGCATGTGGTTTTCTCACCGAAAGGCCTACAAGTATGCTTTTTTAAACATTTCTATTTGTATTAGGTTTTTTCATAAAGAAACTACCAGTCAAATACCCTATGTTTCCTTTTTTTTATTTAGTGGGTACATTTTTAAACAAATTAATGTCATGATAATTTTTTAGAAATTAATGTCTTTTTTTACATGTTCTTATAGTATACAAGAGACCATTGATCTTAATACAGTGTTCAAATATCTTTAATATCTTTTTACGTTTTTTTACGGTCTTTTATATAGTAAAGTTTTTTATTTTTTTTTTCATAATTTATAGAGAATTTTTTTTTATTTCTTTGGACCACATTCATTTTTTGACACCCTTTTCGATTTCAATTTTTATCTCGTACAAAAAGAGGACATCTATAGTGCACTAGCGCTTTTGAATCATATTATTTGTTATATCTCAAGTTATTGCTTTACTAATATTTTTACTCTTGCGAAAATGACATTCATAAATATAGATTGAATGTCTGACTTACTGATTGGCAAAGAATGCGGGTTATATGGTTGCAGAATATTCGTGATGTTGATAGAAAAAATAATCTATTCTATAAGTTTTTTTATAAGAATTGGTGTATAACTTGCAGTACAATATCTTAAGCACACTTTATATTTTATTGTTTTTTTCCACAAGATTAAGCTGCGAAGAATATGTACTTACAATTAATTTACCGCGTTTTAAAAGTAAAACCCCTTTAAATGACAAAAAAAAGACAAGGATACACAAATTCATCATAAAAAAAGATTCTTGAAAAAGAAGACTATATTGAGTCTGTGTGATGCAGTAATTGCAGCAAGATATAGTTTTTATTCCTTCTGAATTGCAAGATGAAAAAGCAATTTTGACGAGGTTATGCGATTAGTAAAATCAAATAAAACATTAGGAAAAAGACGTGTTTTATATTACTACCAACACAAAAGAGCATTTTTAAATTATATATTTGTACGCTTAGAAGCAAATAAATATATTGCCGATTGTATTTTAGAAATTAAGTAAGGTAAATTTTGACAGAAATTCTAACATATGTTTTTTGTATATAGGCAAAAAACCATTACCAGATTTTTTAAAATATAGGGATTGTTGATAAGACAAAAAACGAGCCCTTGAAATGTAAATGAAGCAGTTGCAAAGACCGGATTGAACTCTTTTTTTGAAAAATTATCCAACTTAAAATCATGAGACACTCAGCATTAATATTAATATGTATCAAACGTCTGTCAACTTAAGTATGCCAGGGCGTGCAAGCATTACTTTCACAGGATCTTTCAATGTATTAATTACTCCTTTTACTTGACCAAGTCAAAGAATTATTGCTGCTCTATATGTGGTTATATATGGTGATAAATTACTAGTTATGTTAGTACAACAAGACTTGAAACAGGCACATTATACACGAATTTAAAAGTACCGAAAATATTTATCTACCTGAAATCAAATATACAATGCAGAAAAGGCCTGGACCGACTTGAATGGTAAAAATTCAGCGATAGATGGTATTATAATACCATATAAGAATACAGCTGATGCTCCATCCAAAAAAATTATTTTAATAGAAGGCTTTATGGTAGATACTTATCTGTCGGCGGTACAAGTAAGACCGCATAATATTAACATATAGATAAGAATATCACCAGAAGGGTGCAAGTACGTGTTTAAACCGTCAGTTTTTGGCGGTAATCGGCCGCTGGTAGCATATAATAACGAGGAATGGTCACAGGTGAACAGGTAAAACTTCGAGCCTGTAAAAAAAGTATACAATAAGCGCAGTTCGTATCTGCATCATGTAATTTGAGCAAGCAAGAAACTGTTGTAAATTCTTTTATCGCTATAAGAAGAGGAATTTCACACAATTAATTACAAAATCTTCTTAAAATACAAATCGATTTTATTTTTATCTGACCATTATATTGGCATTTTGTTATAAAAATGGTGAAAGAATCACAAGTAATGTCATTTGATAAAGATAAATCTAATTTTTTTCTGTTGTATAAGTTTGTGGTTCACATTAGTACAAAAAAGTTTTCTTGCTTTTTTTTCGCCTTTTAGTGTGATCATAAGATTGCCGAGTGTATTTATGTTTCTTGTTTTATTTGTTACTATTTTGCCTGTTGTGATATCCTGCGTTAAAATTATATATTTTGCAGTCCTCATTTTCAATGCTATATTCTTTGTGGCTTCTAAAACTATTCCACCAAAGTACATCATCATTTCTAGTGCTTTTGTGTAATCAATACAAATATTGTTTTAAATGTACATTTTCAAGCAGTTTTGATTTTCTTTGCTTGATTGATGGGGTGTTTGTATAAAGGCAGATGTGAAAGCATATTTATATGTACTGAACTCTTAGCAACATGCAGAGATTTTTTTTTAACTTTCTTACTGTTTTTGCACATTCGGTAAAAACATAAATGCCCACTTTTCATTGTTAAATAAAGTCTAGACGGGAAATCTATTATCTAAGGATAAAAAGTAGTAAAAATGCAGACATGTTCATTTTTAACAGCAAATGAACTAAGTTCCTAAATCTTTACATGTTTGATAGACTTGCAACGTACACTTTTTGATTGTTTCGTAAACCTGTGTTAACAAACTAAAATTAGTATGCAATCTGTTTACAAATCAGTATACGTGTAAAGTTTTACACTTTAGAATACAATGCCTGTAACCTTTAACATGCTCAATGTGAATTTTTATGCATTTTTATGTACATTTAAAGTTATCAATGCCTCTGTAAGAGCACATATATAGCATCTTACTTTACGATACCTCTTAAAATGCACATATGCGTGCAAATCAGATAGTGAAGACCCTTTTCCCGACAAAAAAAAGCATCTATGTGCTTTATACTTCTATTAATACACATATATGTAGAAAGATGTAGAAAAGGAACAATTTACTTATATTCGCAAACGCAAAATGCTTTCCTTTTTTCTTTTTTTTTTTGACAATTAGTACAAAGTATATGTTTTGCTTTATACTGTTTCTAAATCTTTCTTGTTGGTTTCTTATATTTTTTTATAGCCAAGTTTAGAAAAGCCCATGAACCCTTAAATATAAAAACATCCTAAAGGCTAAGGCCACCATAGAAAAAAAAGGAAAAGCTCCTCTAACCCATGATTTTTTTTGCTCCTTCTTAGGGCTTATAATTACCCTTCGAAAAAGAAACATGCCCTAATTTATTTATAAAATACGAAAAAAAAACCATGATGGCATATCTTAAAAAATTATTTATTTATAAAAATAAACAGACCCTGTAATGTAAATCTCTTTTGTAAGAAAATAAAAATACAAAAAAAGAAGCAAACCGTATTTCTAATTTAGCTTAAAATATTAAAACTAAAAAAACGCATTCTGTGCGGCGCGGTATCCTTGAAATCGTTGGCAGTATCTTAGACAATAAATTTTTAAGTTATAGCATTTAAATAACACAAAAAGCTAATGTTTAATATATTTTTTTTTAAAAAGAAAAAGCAAGCTTTTCAGCGTGCAATTACAAACACAAAAAAAAACTAACGTTTACGAAGGAAAGAAAATACTCTTTTAAAAAACCAGTGCAAGAACACATCAAGAGACAATTATATCTGAATCAGTAAATTATTTTTTTAAAGATGCAAAAAAACATTTATAAATGATTTGCAAGTTTTTTTTGATAGATTTCTATTTTAAAACATACATTTAAATTTTGTGCACAGGCAAAAGATATTAAAAAAGTAGATAGATAATTAATGTGCATTTTTGTAATTAAGTAGTCTTTAATTTTATACAAATTTGTTTTTGTCATTTTATAAAAAGAATATTTTATTAAATTCTAATAATCAACCTACTAAACATTTTGACCGCATAAAAGCTCTACAAAATAAAAAAAATAAAAGGCAAATTTAATGTGAACATTAAAGTTTTTGTATGTTTAAGTAAACCCGCCGACGTCTTTTAGCTACAATAAAAACTATAAAAATGCGTATTAATATATCTAAAAAACTAAGATGTACGCGTTTTTCTTACTATTGTTTTTAATTTGTATTTTGTTCTATGTAACCGATATTAATGCACGTAATGACACACCTTCTTTCCCAAAAAGCTGCATAAAAAAAAGCGTTTTTATTTTTTACCACCTGTAAAATGCTTGATAAATCTTACTAAGATTGTAGTAAGTTAGTTATACATAAAAATTAAAATGCTTGACGCGTAAAAAACAACGCAGTATTATGCAAAATATACAAGTATTAGTTAATTTACTAGTAAGGTAAAAACGTAATACAATTGTTAACAAAAAACAAACATTTTAAGGATACATTTAGACACTAGATGTAAATAGGGTTAAGTTGTGCAGATACGGTTGTTGAAACGTGTATATAGGCATTTTCAGCCTTTATACTTAATCCGCGTAAAAATGCATAATAAACGCCAAAATTCGAGAGACGAACG
>JAQFYM010004893.1:0-14363 GCA_034694785.1 Agrenia bidenticulata
ACCTAAACTGTGTCAACTCGTCTTTCGAAGAGTAAAGAAAACCTTTATATTTTAGACCCCGACGAGTTTGGCTTCATCTCGTCGATAACTTCATTGAGTTTTATGGTTCTTTAGGACTAAACTTTTAATCTGTCGCACTAAAGCGCCTGTTATAGTTTTTATATTCATTTCTGTATATTAATTTGTTGATTTATTATCATTTATTTTTAATGGTATAATTTTGAATAAAGTACACTTTTTTACATATTATTACCTTTATTTATATTTTGTATGTACTATTTTTTCCTTTATTTAGAGTATTTCTTTCTAATTTATTTTTCTGTATACTGAATAAAATTTCTGTATAGTGCCCTCTATACAGAGAAATATGTCTGTATACTGAACAAAAAATCGGTATACTGAATAATTTGGAACACCAAAAAAATATCAGTATACTGAAAAAACATTGTTTACTATACAGAAAATTCAGTATACTGACGATTTTGAAACATGCCCTTAAATAGCATATAACGATAAATTGTTTGTATTAAATGCAAAAGACGGGTTATTTTATTTTTATGAACCTTTAATTGGTAATTGCAATTTACGTAATCATTTATTTATAACATTCCATATACAGTTGATTTTAAATATATCCCTGGTTCTAAAATTCCTTTCATTGAGTCATATTAAATCAAGCCTAATCGTTTAACTGCCAAAAACTTTAATATATGTTAATATTAGAATCTTTTATCAGTAAATCATAAATAAACACTAAAAATGAAAGTAATTAAATTATTTTATCATATTGATTGTATTTATTGTAACTATATATTTAGGGTCTGTTCCACTTTTTGCTTATGCAAAAAATTTTGCCGAAGCTTTTTTTTGCGTAATCAAAAAATAAGAAAAGCATTTTCTTATAGGCAAAAAATGGAACGTGTTTTGCATATGCAAACTTTAACCAAGTTTTTTCAAAAAAAAACGAAAAAAATATATTTAAACGCTTAGAAATTAGTCATAATAATCATTATACCTTTTTTTATCATATAAATCATTATTTATTTTAACTTTTAAAAATTTATTTTTGCCTGTTTTTATGTATTTTTAGGAAATTAGGTCTTTTAAAGCTTTAGAATTTTTTCAGTTTAATTAAATACCAAATTTATCTCATCTATTATTTCTTTTTTTGTTTTTATATACCCGTTTGAAAGGATAAGAAAAATTTTCTGTATGCATCGTTGCATAAAGAAAATTTTGCATAAGAAATACAAAACTAAGAGATTGTGTTCCATTTTTTGCTTATTTAATTTTTTTTAGCATGCAAACCTGCATAAGCAAAAAAATATAAGAAAAACTAGGCTAAAATTTTGTTAAGCAAAAAAAGGGAACATGCCCTTAGTGTGACATAAAAAAGGACATAAAAATTAAACTTTCTTTCGATTGTGAAAAAAAATATAAGCATAATAATAACTTAGCAGTAACATCTGCATCAGTGTTTGTTAAGAAATAATAAAGATTCACCATAATGGCCATTACATGTGACCATTATATAGAGCAGGCCATCGCATATAGTACCCATAATTTTTTTATAAATAAATAATTTTATTATCCTGCATTTTGATCGTTTAAGGGATTTAAAGACATTTTTTTTATTCTTAATTAGTTCTTTTTGTTATAATTGATCTTCTTATACTTAAATGGAACTGAGATGATTCGCACTTGACTGTTTTTTTTTCTCGTTTATTTGTCGCATTAGAACATTCTTTATGTGATGTTCTTATAAAAATGATAAATTAATTCTTTTAATTTTAAGAAAAAATAACTACTCATAATATACATTTTAGATATAGGGCGTTTTGCCAAGAAAAAAACTTTTTTTAGTAAAACAAGGTCTGTAAAAATGTTTTTCTTATGTAAATATTTAAAAACTGATTATGCATACGACAAAAGAAACATTGTATAGTTAATGGTATATTTAGAGACCGAATATAAAAGTTGTTTTAAAGTTTGGTGTTAAAGAATAAATCCTTTCTTTACAGTCTAAAAGATGTGTGTTTTTAAAATGCAACAGTTACTTGGTTTAACATTAATTTCTTTGGAACGTTCTTTGCATAAATAATATGCCAAATCTACTTTTTTTAGTAACAAGGATGCAAATATGGAAATAGAAAAGAAAAAGAGAGTCTAAATAAAAATTTTGTCGGTATTGATGACAGTATTTTTGTAGATTTATCATTATTCAACACAAAAGCGCTTTTTAAAAACCAAAATTATGTAGAACTTTTAAGAAAAGTTTTGAATCAAAATCTATTTTGCAGGATTCCTTCAGTGAAATTAGCAATTTTTATGAATTTCTGGCATAAAATTGAAATTATCTGTGTAATATGTGCTCTGAAGTAATTCTAAAAAGAAGATCAGGGTGTAAAAAAGTTTTGCAAATATTTATCAACAAAAAACATAAGAAAAATAAAAGACGCATGAAAAATGACAGCCCCGAAATTGATAGAATGTGGTTTTAGACTGATCGTATTTTTTTATGACTTTAAATAATTTCCCTTAATCAAATTGATAACATTGATTTCAGAGAGTTCTTCAGAAAATGGACAAAAATAAAACTTTTTACAACAAAGACTCATTGTAATAAATTTATAATAAATATTTTTAAAAAGAGAAGAAAGCGGAAATTAAAAAGTCTTATAAAATAAAGATTTTTATATTGCATTTATTGAAAGTCGAAATATAAAAGGGGAAAAAATCGTTAATGTTATTATTAGCAAAATAAAAACTGATTGCACTAAGAAGTCACGATTAGTTCTTAAAAGACAAGAAACAAGGACAGATTCACATACTATTTCCCAAACTATACAATCTGTCCCTCTCGAGATTTTTACCAGCCCAGAAGAGATGAATTATTTCCGCATGATTGTTAGTAATGCAGCTCCATACTGTATTAAATCTGATTTGATTTTGACAGAACACTTTTTGGGTTGCTTCCACTTTATATGTCTTGGTCTTGGTCATGCATTGCATAATTTATGTACAGCAAAACGACAAAAGGCACCCAGGACAAATGAATTAATACCAACTCTTAAAAAACATTTTAAATAAAAAAGGTAAAACAAACCCCTCTTTACGGAGCAAACAATGTGAAGAGTCCGTCATGGACGGTTTGGTCACGATTAGGGCCCTATTTGCGATATACAAGGTGGTTAAAAAGTAAATTCCAAAGTTTTGAGTTATAATCGTTAGTTTAAACCCCCAAACAGGACAAAAAAATGCAGTAAATAAATAAAGATAAAACTATTAATCTTGAAAATATATATATTAAATTCTATTATATTGAAGAGCTGATTACAGAATTGGAAACCAAAAATCTACCTGTCTATGCCTAATCGCCGTAATACAGTCATTAGATCAAAAACCATTTATATATACAGTCATTCACAAGAGTATGACGAAATATGTAAAAAGAAATCCCGATTTGATTTTTTTTTTAGATTTTAACCCTTTAAGATGTAATACGCAGAATAAAATGTTAATTTTTGCTTCATTATCATCATGTCAAGTGAAAAAAAAAAACTATAGATACATGGAAATGAAACGTACAAAAACAGGAAGCAATGTGAATTTTTACACTTCAAAGCATTTACTATTCTTATATTGGAATTAGGGGCTTAAAAGAATAAAATGATGTTTTAAACTTTACTAAAGTTTGTCGACATATGATTTGTAATGTTTATACAAACACTTGGTTTTTATGGTATTACTTAAATCTAACAGATGTCTTTATTTTTAACAAACCTATTTTTTTAAAAAAGTATAAACATAAACTTTAATATCGTTTATTCTTACTAAAAAGCCATTCAAAAGCATAAAAATTTGTTATTTTTTTTCTTGTATGTAGATACGGAACGTAGTAAGGTTAGTAGCAAATACACGCTCATACCGGTTCTCTGGAACAACAGGTGTCTGCAATTTTGAGATTGTGTAATCATAAGAAAACATTATGTATGATGTACAATAAAAAACTTAAAAATAAAATTAGCTACAAATATAAACATTAACAAATCTTGCTATTCGAAATCAAACCCTTTACAAACACTTTAAATCATAAAAATAGATAATATGAACGGTTTGGTGGTTCGAGATAAAAAACCTCTAGTTATGCATGTAAAGTCAGGATAAAAAGTTATTCATATTATATTGTTTTTTAAGGTTATTGTCGGATGATACAAAACTCGCCCTGTGGCGAGTTTAGCAAAACTCGCCGGCGAGGCAAAAGGAATAACTCGCCCCGTGGGCGAGTTTTGAATAAATTTTTATAAAAATATTGATAGATTGTTATGTAAAAAATATAAACAAAGTGTAAATGTTTTTACAAAAACAAATTGTTGTTTTTATTTGAGTTTTATTAGCTTTATCATTTAAAATGTCGATTTTGTTTTTTTATGATTTTTTATTAAACCAACCCTAACCCTAAACCTAACCCCATCCCTAACCCAAACCGAATATCTAACGTTTGCTCGCAAAACTAGATGCATATATATAGTATTTTAGATTCTCTTGCTGTTTTTAAATTTATTTTACTTGTGTTTTGCGTTTTTTCATCTTGAATTGCAATTTTAAAAATTAAATTTTTAATTTTTATCACATGATTAAAACCAGTAGGAGGTATAATATCTAATTAAAGGTAAGGGATAGTTCTTTTTTGTACAGAAAACAGTATTTTAACAGTATGTATTTTAGGTGCATAGATATTAGAACATTTGTTACTTTTTGTAATTGTATGTTCTTGTTTTTTGTAGATAAAGAAAAATAATTTACTTAAAACGTAGTTAGGACTAGTATAAATATTTTTTTTATATTTTTAATACCTCGAACCATCTTTATTTTTACCAGTTTTATTGTTTTTTTCTAAAAACTCGCCCCCTGGGCGAGTTGTCCTTTATGCCCCGCGGGCGAGTTTTGGACAACTCGCCCCAGGGCGAGCTGTCCACCGCCGGATTCAGTTTTGAATATAAATACTACTTGGTGTTTTTCGATTATAATTTAGCAAAAAAAATATTTAAAATGGTTAAATATACAAAAATTATGGACATAATTTCTAATTGTTTTGAAAAACTGGTTTTAAAAAAAAGCCTAATTTAAACGAAAATAGAACAAAGAAGCACTGCACTTGAGCGTTATAAATACAAAACCACACCTATCATGTAGTTTTATTCATCTTGTAATACAAAATATTTTGTGGAAATAATACTGGTTACCAGGTAACCGTTAACCGGTAGCGAAATTGTAAAAACGGTTGGTCAATTTTTAAATATTGCAAAAAACCAATTACTGGAGTAACCTTTCTGGATAACATAGTTTACTTTTATTTTTTGATATTTTTAAGACATAAATGAGCGTTGTATGGTTTTAAACCAGGTATCTTTAAAGACTGTCATTACAAGACATTTTGGATTATAATATTTTATATAAATTTTTTAAAAAAACTAAAAAGACCTTGGCGTGGAATTTAGATGTATTTAACTTTAGCGCATTTTTTGTTTAACTTTTGAAAAACGAACAAACGTTTGTTAATTATCACAAACAGATTATAAAATGCTCATACTTTTCTTCGAAACTTAATTGGATTAACTATCATCTAATTACCATCCTTAATGATTGCAATCCTAACATTTGCTGAAATACAGTTTTATATTTACACCTTAAATTGCTCAAATTGATTATATTATTTTTAAAATTGTTAAGCTTATTGTTTATCTCACATACGAATTGATTTAGTTTTTCTGTGTTTTCCTTATCCTGTCTGTCCATTTTACTTTGCAAGTATTCATTCTTTGCTGTTAACTTACTAAGGTAATCACCCATTTTCATGTATTCCACTTTTTCTTTTATTCTGAACATATCCTCCTTTTATTCATTTTCTTTCATATGCGCTACAAAATCTTGTAATTTTTTTCTTATACAGCACAGTACATCTATCATATATGTCGGGAGGATTCATTAAATCAGCGACTATATTACCAGTGTGCATGACGAAAACATGTGTCAAACCCACTAGATGTAATTTTAAGGGCACGGATAATTTGCCTTGGTTTTTATCTATGCTTTTAATAGTTGTTTATTAAAACTTAATAATGTAAATTCCATCATAATCTGACCTTTTTCTTCTCTAATACTTAAATTTTGTCTAAGCTTTCATTCTTTGATGTGTCATTTTCCATATTCTTTGAAGAACTTAAAATGGCTCATATATTTATGTACAATTTAAAATATTTTTATTTAATATCTGTGATGATCAGGCCTAAGAAATTTGGGGAAAATCAGCTGAAATCCCAAATGACCCTAATTTGGGAAAAAAAAGCACTTTTTATGACTTTGATTTGGGAATTTGAGGACATCCTTACAAAAAAAATAAAAACATGATTTTATATACAATAACTGTCTAAAAGTAAATCAAATAATTTTTCTATGGTCCAATGCTCCATGATTTTAACGTAAATAAAATAAAGATAAAAACGGCTTTAAACTGGAATATCAAAACATTGTAGTAAAAGAAATTGATATCTTAAGACCATTTATTTCAAGTCTATGGTGCTTTAGATGAGCGCATTTATTAATTTTTTAGCTTAAACATGTTTTTATGCCTTTGAATTAGGTAATTTAACCTGATTATGTGGAAAGCCCCATTATACTGTAATAAACATAGGTAGCAGTTTTTTTTAGATATAGAGTCAGTCTTTTTATTTGTACCCACATCTGTTTTTTTCTAAATCATATTGCCTTTTGTTCGATTTAATCGATTAAAAGTATGAATAAAAATTACTTTACGGTTTAAAAAGAGTTCATAGTTCCATATGATCTTTATCCCGCAATGGTGTCGCTTCATAAGGTAATTTTGCTGCTTAGAGTTTAAGATGCATGTTATGTGGAACAAAGTATGATTTTAACAGATATAACTCAGAAAAATAACATTCTAAAATATATTTGTATATTTCTTTTCGAAAAATGTCCATTTGTCAAAAAAATAATTATAAAGCAAAGATTTTCTATCGCTTCTAGCATAGTTCTTTTTTATTCATAGGTTCGTATATTATAATTCTTTTTTTTAAAAACTGGCATGATTTTTACCCCAAAATAATATCTTTTATATATAATATAATTTGCATGGGGTGAATATTAGGGCCTCCATCCCCGGGTACCCGGGCATTTACCAAAAAAAGCAAGTTCAATTACCCCGGGCTTTAGGGCGGGTTACTTAGATTCTGCAGGAAAAAAGACAATTTTAAGCGGGTTATATACAGTATGCTGTTTTTTTTGTTCAAAATTTGTATGTATATCATAATATCTTGTAACAAAAAGATGTTTTTAACAAAAAATCTCTTTTAAAATCTTACATATACAAAAAATCTTGTCATAAACGTGTAAATTTGTACAAGAACGGCGATTTCTCGTCCAGTTTTTTTTTGACTTATTTTAAAACTTTAAGTTATTTGTTTAAATAAGAAAAATTTGTTTCATGAATTTCCTATGTTTTTTGCAGTGTTATAAAAACTTATTCCAACTAAAAAAGCAGCAAGCAATAAAAGAAAAACACCCAAATTTTTAATATTGTCCACTGCTATGTGTTTTACGGGTTATATTATAAATTGTATATACTTAATTATTTTTTCATTAGTTGTAATTGTTTATAGATAAACAAACTATTGTAGAATATTGTTTAAAATTGTTTAGTAGCTGTTTATATATATATATGTCATTTAAAATTCGCTTTTTTAAATATTTTTTGCGACAAAAACACCCGTTAGTCTTATGATAAAAAGTTAAAGTTTTTTCTTTCGATATGCAAGACAAATTCTGTTTTTCTGTGAAATAAACTTCTAAAGATCGTGAAAACCATTATAAGTAATTAACGAATAATGGTACAATATATTGTTTATTTGCATTTTTTTTACTTTTCATGATATTAAAATATATATTTACAGGTTTTTATTGTTAAAAAACATCAAGTTGTAAATGGATGGTATTAAAAATTACCTTACTAGGAGTTTTAAACAAATAATAGCATGCCATTATCATATATTTTAATGTTGCATATTTTGCCAAAATGTGTGTTCTACGTAAGTATCTCTTTGTACATAAATAAGCTGCGTATTTATACTGAAAAGCTCAAATGGGTATATTTTTTTTTGTTACTGCTAAGATCTTTTTTGGCAAAAATTGTGTACACGGTGAAAAAAATACAATGCATTATATTACTTTGATACAAAAAAAGTATAAACAAAGTATTTTGTGTTTACCTTTGTATAAAAAAAGAAACTTAACTCAGTAATAGTTTGTGTTCTATAAAAAATTAATTATTGATATTGTATCCTATTTTACAATTTTATTGCTATTTTATATTTGATTTGTATAATTTCGTGTTTTGGATGTTTCTTATTTGTTGTAGATAAATGAATGAAACTAAATTATAGTTTCCAACATACTTATTGACATTTGTTATACAAGTAAAAAACCTTAATAAAGTATCTAAAAGTATAAGAACAGAAAAAGAAAAAAAAAAACCAAAAAATATAAGAATCTGTTATCATATTTATCTGAGCAATTGAATTCTTAATAAATTTGAATTATATCTTGCATGTCTATTTTAAAATTTTTTTAAGCATAAAGATGTTAATAGAAAAAATATTTTAACATAAAAAACCACGCTTAAAATTACGGTAATAAACTCAAAATTTAATGGTACTTAGTATATGTTTTTGCTAGTGTAATGCCAAAAAACCAATATATATTTTATATTTAGAATTAAATTGAATTATTATATATATGAATATAAAATGTTGATTTTAACATAAAAACAGTTTTTTTGTTCTGTTATGCAATTTGTCAAGGTTTCCAAACATATATTTTATTGTTGTTCAAAGCCTTATTGCTATTTGATTGTTTGCCAACTGCTTTAAACGCAAAAATCATTGATTAATAAAAAGTTCGATTTTGCGTGCTTTAAAAACCAGTTTTAAAAATAAGAAACCGCTTTTCGCAGACATAAAAATTTATATAAGTTCCTGGGTACCCTGGTATTCAATTTTTTGCCTTTTTTTATCCCCGGGGAAAACAGTCTCCGGAGAATTGAAGGCCCTAGTGAATATCCTTACGAAATTCAGAAATTTAAAGAATTTTTTACTTGATAGCACTAAAAATATTGTTTTTGTTTACATCCGATGTAATGTTCCCATATCTATAAAATTTTAATTTTGGGTTTTTTAGGATTTTTTGGTCAATTTCGTCAAATTTCTTAGGCCTGACGATGATAATAAAGCGGGAATAATAAATTAAAACCGATATGGTCGACGAGTATAACGGTTTTGAATGTTTTGGGTTACCTCATTTAGATCAATACTGTTCTAATAATAAGAACAAACGTAAATACGTAATGAAATTCAATTAAATAAAAGTCGCATAAAAAAACATAAAATCCCATTATCAGACTTATAATACATGCAACAAATACATTCTTTTTGTTAAGATATAACAGTTGGAATAACGGGATAAAGCAGTTCTCTTTTTTTAATAATGCAACGTTTCAGATTTGCAACTTACCGTATAGTCGTAATAAAAAGACCAGGGTTTATATATTTCTGGCATTTTTTTGATACTTTTTTTTTAATATTATAGAAAATTGTATATTGTCTTCTTCACCAATCAGAAAGCATTAAAAAAATAAGAGTAAGTAAAAGTGCAAAAGATCATTTGAAAGATTACCTAAAGTATTTTCTATGAAACCCAGAAAGCACTATGCATGTGCGGTGGGTCACATACAGTAATAAATATTTAAAAAAAAGTTCAGGGGGGGGGGGTTCAAGTTTTACAAAAACATAGCAAAAAATGCTATACTAATCTGTAAAACATACCAAGTACATTTTTTTCGGCACAAAGTATTGTTTTTAGTGATACTTAGTTATAAAACTTTAAAGAAAAATAAAAACTATAGATATATATAATTGTTACCGATCTATGTTTAAAACACCAACTTTTTTGTTTTGCAAAAGCACGCCATCGTGTATATCATGCAAAAAAACACACATTTTGCTACGTAAGGTTCTAGCTATTTTTTCTGAAATATATCGTCTTTTTTTGGTTTTCTAATCTCAGTTTTAGTCTATTCTCGAAGTATCAATTACGAAGGTCTACAGCAAAACTTTATTTAACGAACAGTATATAGACTTATAATAGTCTCTATTTTGTGTTACTGCAGGCTTGATTGTTTTTAAAGCTACAACATCGCGTTTTTGTAGGTTTGCGTAAGTGTATCCGTGCATCGTAAAAAACTAACAAAATATTAGTGCAATGTTTTTTTTTCATACATTTAAGGTGTTTCTTACTAAAGTAGTTATAATATAATGCGGCAAAAAAATAAACCACTTATTTTGGAAATTTAAATTGCACTTAAAAACTATGATTTTTTACATGGAACCAAAAAACAGTAATTTTTTACATAAACCAAAAAACAGTAATTTTTTACATGAAACCAAAAAACAGTAATTTTTTACATGAAACAAAAAAACAGTATTTTTAATAAATTTTCAGTACATATAACATCAATAGAAGTTAAACAAATTCAATTAAGTTTTTTAAAAAAGCTGTAATTATAAAATTATTTTTTACAATATAGAGATGCCATAATGAAAAACCCTAAAAACATATTAAAAAAGTATAAATATAAGAAACATATTGCCTTTTAGACAAATGAGAATTTTTTTGTTATATGATATAAAATATTTTATAGCGAAAAAAAGTTAAAAGCACTCAGTAAGTAAACTTTGTTTTTTACTTTATGTGTAACTGTTGCCGTCTTATGACCACAATCTTCCGAAAATTTTGTCGTGTAAAATGCCTTTTCTTATTAATATACTACTTTCAAATTAATTTCTTTAACCGATATCGAACGGTGTTCCTTGTTGTACTTTTGTAAAAATTTAGTCAAAAAAAAATATAAGAAATACTTTCTCAAAGATTAAACTCGTATCTTCACAATAATTTAGCGATTTGTTTTTACATATGAGACAATTTTTTTTTTTTTTGTTTAGAAAATTTTTAAGGATTATTTCTTTTTCAATAAAAATAATTAAGCAAAAATAAGTTTTTTTTTAAAGCTTACATCAAACATTTTTTGGCAGTATATACACTTCGCCGTTGATATAAGTTAAAGTCAGTATTCTTAGATATGGGATTTTGTAACATGCACAATTACAAGTATTGTATGATCAAAAACCTTGTAAAAAAATCGAGCTGGTTTGCAACGTTTTTGTAACCCCTGAACATCCGGTTTTAATACGAACGAGCCTAAAATATAACTCATTTATGTAAGACCAGGCGATAAGGTAAAGCGGAATAACATACACACTCTTTCTTTTGACTAACAACTACACTATATTTGCAAATGATACCTTTTTCAACAACTTTCGTTTTTTTTACAATAATCTTTGTATGATTAAATATACAATGGATTTTTTATCGACACATTGGTATTTACTGCGCATGTTTTAGCGTTAATTGCATGCTTTTGACTTCCTTTATATTTTAATGTGTATAAAAAATATTATGATAGACAAAAAAGCATCGCATTGTATTGTAATACTGTAGATGCACAAAGTTTCAACCAGTAAATTGACGGCTTCAAGCTAATTGACATTGTCAACAAATTTTTGACAACAAAGAAAATTTTACTGACTATTACAAGCAGATTTTTGACAAAGACTATTAAAAACTAAACGTCAAAAGAACGTGCAATATTATATGCATCTTATAAGTACACCTCAAATTTCCAAAAAATATAATGCTTTTTATAGGCGGCAGGCTATAATCATTTCTTTTAAAAGTATTAAATTAATCGTATTTAGGGGTAAGTTATATCCTTGTCGTTTTTTTGACTTTAAGTAATCACAAGTTTTTGAGATCTTGCCAGAGGTTTCTTTTACGGCACTTTGCTTCAAAAAATGCATTAAAAAAATTATCTACTGATAGCCATTGTTTTATTTGATTGTCATTTCGTTAGTGCAAATATGTAAATTTATATTTATTAAAGTCAAAAGTCGCAATAAAAATGTCAAAAAATGTACGATCATTAGAACAGAAAATATCTTTTTTTTTGTACTTATATTATAAAAAGGTGGAAACTGATATTTAAGTATTAAAAAATACATACACACTCTTATTTTTGTATATACTTATCATTATGCCTGGCAAATACAGAGTTTGGAAGATCTAGACCATTGTTATATAGGCAAAATATAGAAATCAAATAGCGGTTTGATGCTGGGTCTTATTTTAAAATCAACAAAATAGTATGTAAATATGTGATAAAAACATAAAAAATGTACAAAAATATAGCCAACATGATTTTTTTTTGCTTCAATTCGCTGCATATTAACTATTTATGCAAATTACATGTAAAAAAAGCGTAATTATATAACATTTGTGTCCATTAATTTTCTACATGCAAATCTTTTTGTACGCACTCAGTATTTAAAAACTAATTTTACATTAAAAAAACAAAATAATCATAAATTTATATCTAGGTTGATATGGGGAATCACAAATTAATACTACTAAAAAAACATGAATAATACTAGCGTTTTACCGCGTTGTATGTAGTCAAAACAGTCGTCTGTAGAAAACTAGGTATTTTCGTAGTTAAAAAAGCTTTTTGACTAACAACATTATATATCGTTTTATGACATTACTGCTAACGTTTAAGCACGATAGCACTGCTATAAACATCCAATAATATACACAAAAAAAAAATTACCTGTTTATACATGCAAATAAACCTATTTGCACTAAAAGCAACATATATCATTTTTTAAAATTAGCATGTAGCCAATTCTAAACGTTTTCAGACACAACAAATAAAAATATAGTAAACTTAATAAAAAAAAACAAAAAAATCGAGTATCGCACTCTAATACATTGTATATTGTCCCACAAATCTTAACCTGCAAGTAAAAATAACAATATTTTTTTTCGAAACATTTTTGTATGTAATTTTGTAATGATAATTTTTTTATTAATGTATTTGTAGTCAAAGAATGCCATTTTTTTTTAATCAAAAAAAAGTATTTATATTGCAAAAAAAAGATACATAAGATATTTTTAAACTATCATTAAGTAATAAAAAAACTTTATCATTGCCCTATAATTAAATATAGAGTTATAAATTAACCTATTGTTATATAGGGTCTCAAAAAAATATAGTCAACCTATATTTAATCAGGTCTTACTAATCATCATTTTTAATACATTGTTTGGCCTTTCAAAATGTCGTATTAGTAAAAAATTAACGCTTAAAGCATAAATCTTTTGTATAACCTGCAGTATTTAAAAAGACAATATTTATATTCTATTACTGAAAGTACACTTGTTTTATTTGCTAAGGGTTTGCCAATACCCATAGGATTTTTGTATTTAAGGTATACAAAAATTGATTAAATGTGCCACTAGAACATAGCTAAATCTTGTTGAAATTTTTATTTCATAAAACTTATACGCGCTTATTACATAAAAGAAACATTTGACCGCTAAAACATACTTTTATGCATTTCGAACAATTTTTGTATACACATGACGTTTTTATGTTCAATACAGACGAAAAGGTGTAGAATTTACTTCATTATATTATATAAACACAGATGAGTTAAAAAACACTTAATAATACAAAAAAAAGTTTATTGAAATTTTTCCGTTATTAATGCACAGTCTTAATCTTTTTTACGCATTTTTGTTTTCGCGTAGGCAAATAAGTTATAATTTTGCTTTTAAGCAGAGATGAGAAGTTTTTATGTGCATACAATACTCTTAGGAATGTTTTAAAAATTAGTTACTTTTTAAGCTTTATAAACAACATAAAACCGTCCTAATAAAACTTGCAACTTTTCAGAAACTCGTATAATTATTTTATCTATCGATTTGTTTTTTTTAGGTTGCATACATTTTTTTTAACTTACATACTGTTAACGCATAAAAAAAGATTGATTCTTCTGATAAATAAAAAAAAAGCCATGAGGTAATAAAAATAGATAAATTCGTTTTTTTTTACATTACTAGTCGTATATTTAATAATTGAATACATAAAGACAAGGTTAAAAAATGCAAAAAGAAAGGTTCAATACCCCAATATAACTTGGAATTTTGTCAAACATGCGTATTTTGCTGTGTTGATTACAGATTGTCGGCAATTTAAAAACTTTCAAAAATATAATATTAATTAAGTTCTAAAGGGTAAACGTTAGTACACAAAAATTCTATTAAAAAGGCACACTTGCTCCAATTTCGACCTGCATTGCCATAATAAACTGCCATCACCTAGAGCAGTTCTTTTT